>JASCZI010151530.1:3879-15243 GCA_036250425.1 Stylosanthes scabra | reverse complement strand
CTCTTGCTCCTTTATATATATATATATATATATATATATATATACATATATATATATATATATATATATATAATTTTGCTCTATTATTTCTTATAATCTTATTAAATTTTTAATTAGATTTTTATATTTTTTATATTTTTTATATCATTTTTTATTATTCTTATACCATGCACTTTATATAAGATTTATATCCAAATAAATATATTTTTTCCTTACATTTCTCATCTATATTTTTATAAAATATTCTCAACTTGCATAAATTAAAGTCACATTATATTTTTTTTGTGGAAGTTTGAAATGTGTTAAAAAGAAGAGAGAATATTATCTTTCCATTCTAAAATAAAAAGAGATGTCATATCAAGGAATTTAGCCATTAGTTGTTGTAATATCTTCAATTTAAAGATGATTATTTCATTAATTCTAATATTTTTGTTATGATAAAACCTAATTATAAAATTAAAAATAGTATAGGGACCTAACTAAAAGTAAAAAAATAATATAACTACTTAATTAAAAATTAAGTGAAATTATAAAGAATAACAAACACACAGAGTAATTAAATTTAGGTTATGTTAGGTATACAGTAAAATCAACCATCAAAATTAGTTACCAGTGTATAAAAATAATTAAAATATATGTATAATTTAATTCATTTTTAATGTGTATTTTAAATTTTAATATGTATTATATATTAATAACTTATTTTAGTAACTAATTTTAATGTGCAAATAGAATTTTGCTAAACCTATATATTATTAAAAACATTCACGCTACTTTTGTCGCTTACATAAATTTTTTGTCTAACCATTTTTATGGTGCCTTGAATCAAACTTTTAGACAAATTATAACCAGCCTCGTCAATTTTTTACGATAAGCCCAACATTAATCACAAAAACCACCAGAAACAATTTCACAAACAATCACATGCACTCCTTACATAAAGTGGTATTTCTAAACCAGACCCTAAATGGGGTCAAACGAGCAAATACTAAAAACACCATTCAAGCCATTAGTAGGTTAAAGGGTGATGTCACACAGCACCAAATTTATACACGTGTCAAACAAATGCAATGGACAACAAGGCATCTAATAAGAGCCTCCCATTGAGGCTCATTTTGGGAGCCTTATGCTAAAACTCACCGGCAAACACCATCCACAATCAAGAATTAGAGAAAGAGAAAAAAATTAATATCAAAGATTTGAAAATAAAATTAATTTTGTGATACAATTGGGTTAATATGTAACATTTATTATGATAAAAATAAATTACACAAAATATTGGGGCTACAACATAATATAATCGGTGTTATTTCACATAAGTCATTGAATCTTTATTTTTTTTAATCTTACCATGGCTTTATTAGTGCAAAACTTTAAGGCACCAACAAATTCTTCACCGGCTAATAAGGGGAAAAAGTATGGCTAATCAATGATTAATTAGTTAATATTAGTCATATTAAAATAAAAATAAAATAATAATTATAAATGAATTGAATTTTTTTTCATATTATTTATTAATATTAAAAGTATGGCTAATTAATGACTTTTTTATTATTATTATTATCTAGTACTATTATATTGAAAGAATTCAATTTATTTACAATTACTATTTTATTTTTATTTTTAGTTTAACCGACTAACTAATTGTTAATTATTAATATTTTTCCTAATTAAAATCCTCTTTTAAGCATTGAAATTAGTATATATGAAAAAAATCCATAAATTATTTTTTGAAATTTTTTAAATAAAAACACACATCAATTATTGCTATAAAATTTTACAAAATTTATTGAATTTACTATTTAACTATTTTTAATCTTGAAAAGAGTAAACTACCAACCCAACCCGTGTTCATTTTTTCGAACGACATAGCAGTTCCTGACAATAAAAAAGCACTATTGTGGTCTTCATCCATGGTTGTCGTGGCACAAGGTAGTCCCTCTGTGAGTTTCTTCATCAAATACAAACGGAAGTGGCTGACATGTCACATTAAGTTACTTGCGTAGCCGTTAACTACTAAGTGAGAATGGACAGGGACTAATTTGGCATACTCAAAAGAAATGGTTACGGTTCGATTTGTTTCATTTTAAGTTTGTGTTAAATTATAATTCCTATGACATCATGTTGATAGTTTACAGCGATGAATGACGAACCTGAAAAGAACATAGTTACCATATTGGACCAAAATATAATTGAGGGCTTAGAGATTTTCACCAAAGATGGAAAATGAATAAGCTACAAGCCATATTGAACCATTATTATGATAGGTGTCCACCATTATTATGATGCGAAATAATAATGGAAAGAATATTTATGTAGTGAGCTATATAGTATATATATTAGCTGAGTATAAAATGAGTCAATTCAATAGCCATATGTTAATGTCACCGAAAAAAGTAGCCATATATTAATACACAATAACAAGACCTCACCACAAAAAGTTGAGATTTTTTTTAGCTGTGTTTTGCTTTTTATATATTATAATAATCACTCCCATAGGACATATATATAACTAAATCAAAAATTTTGTACCTCATATGTTATTTTATAAATACCTCATTTTTTGGTATATAAATAAATTATTTTTATTATTTCCAGGTTCATCATTGATCATTGTATCAATAACATGATGTCATAGGTATTATAATTTAACACAAACTTAAAATGAGATAAATCGAACCCTAACCATTCTTTTTGGGTGCACCCCTGTCCATTCCTACTTCTCCAACTTGGCAATTTGAAATGAGACAAATCGAACCCTAACCATTCTTTTTGGGTGTGTCAAATCGGTCCCTATCCATTTTCACCTCTCCAGCTTAGCAACTTAATGAGACAAATTGAACCACATCAGCCCCTGTCCATTCCAGCTTGACAGTTAACGGCCACACGACCAACTTAACGTAACACGTCACCCACTTTCGTTTGCATCTGACGAAGAAACTCATGGAGGGGCCACCTTGTGTCACGGCGACCATGGGTGAGAACCGCAACGATGCTTTATTATTTTCAGGGGCTGCTATGTCGTTTGGAAAAATGAACATGGGCCAGGTTAATAATTTACTCATCTTGAAAACATTGAAAACAAATGAGTAATCCTTTTAGTTGCTTTCATACCAGAACAATTACTCATCCATAGTAAAACATAATTTGTAATAAAATTGTAATATTTACATGAGTGTAGTTGCAAACATTTTCTCATTCATTGTTCTTATGTCAAAATCAATTTGAGTGATCATGAACTATCACATATTCGTGGTATTTATTCGAATTCGATCTTAAAATTATTGGTATGATCCAATCCACGTTGCCATTGGATCGGATCGAATCCGCAAACTAATAGGACTGGATCACACATTTTAAATAAATATCCGCGAATCTGATCCACATATTCGCAAAACAAAATAAATAAATAAATATATACTCTAATACTTATATTTTATTTCAATTAATAATTATCATCCATATATGTTACATTATTTTATTTTTATTATTCAATAAAAGTTTGTGTAATATTTTGAAAGTAAACAAGTCTTAGAAAAATACTAAAGGTTTTATTTACTTTATTTTTTTAGAAATAAGATTTTTAAAATACTTTTTTTATATGAGATTCAAATATTTTCATGCGAATTAAATCGAAATTTTAATCATATTCAATTCATTCGATCCGCGTGCATCCCTACTAGCACCCCGACAAGGAGATTGAAGCCACGAAAGGGTAGTGCTCCAGGAGTTGGGCTATAACCATGTTTTAAGAATTCTTGGCCCAATACATGTCACTCAACCACTTGACTACTTGAGCATTATATACTTAACGCTATTGTACCTCATATCTCTAATTAGGTGCGTTCTACCATACCCGTTTATAAATTGTGGGTTTGGTACCCAACTACACGTGTTATCTTTTAATTGGAATAGCCGGCAAAATCTTGTTCCCCACCCTTAACAGTTAATCATCGTTTCAACTTGTATTTACGTTTTACTCCTCTATCTTTCAAATTTTCTTTAAACCTAAAGTACCCACATGGTCACATTCTTCTCCTTTCTAGATATCATTGTCGTTTCATCTCTTTATTTTTTTTATTAAAAGAAAATATAAAACTCAACTTTGCATTTACTTTTTCTCCTTATTTTTTTTTCTTCTATTCAAATCCAAAACACCCCCCTTGTCTTCCCCTTTTCAATTCGAAGATCAGTACCTAGGAACTCCCAATTGACGAACCAGCCTACCGATGCAGTTATATATCATTGTCTCTGCCAGTCAGGAGAAGAAACGCATGGCTCTTTTATGAACTTAACCGAGCATTCTGTGTTTTAATTGTACTTAACCAAAGTGGTTGAAGCACGATATTTATGACGTTGCAATATGCAAGCGCAGCAAGGGCTTTTGAATAAGAATTGATTTGTGGAAGTGGGAAAACCAAATGCAAATAAAATTATGAGAAGCATATATTTGAAAAAAAAATGTAAAAATGACATTCATGATTCATCCTTTATACAAAAACTTGCTTACCAATTCACAGTTGCTTCTCCTCACTCGGGGGTTGGCAATTCCCAAGTTCTCCATATCCCTAATCCTTCGGCCTATCCCACAACCCAACATTCCCCTAATATTTTCCAACCAGAAACAACATTACTTTTTATTGTTACTTGCTGCCATCTTCAACACAAACATACACACCAAATTCCTTATTTTCAACACAAAATTCAATTTCCATTATTTCCAATACCGTTGCCAATAATCAAATAAACTGTTAAACATAATAATCACAATTCAATAATATCATTTAGTTTGAACCATGAAATATAATATAATAATTTTGTATTTGGATGTAATTAACTAAGCAGAGCAAGAGTAAGTGTACATCAATATGTGTATATGAAGTTTTTCATTTTTATGTAATGTCAGTGTTTAGATTAAAAACGAAAACACAGATAATACTGCTACAGTACTATTTCTCCCTCTACTATGTTAATAGGTTAATTAAATAGAAGCATACATGTTAAAGAGCCATGAGTATTTTATCTTGACGGTGAAGACGATGATATTTGAAAAGGAGAAGAATGTGGGTATTTTGGGTTTAAAGAAAATTTAAAAGATAAAGGACTAAAACGTAAATACAAAATGAAAATGCCAAAACGGTGATTAACACTGTTAGTGGTGGGGTATAAGTTTTGGTCAAATGTTCCAATAAAAAAGTAACACATATGATTGGATACTAAACCCACAATTTATAAACGGGTAAGATAGAAGTCACCCTCTAATTATTGCAATTCAACAAGTGATACCCTACTATTCACATAGGATTGATAACGCTCTCTTTGTTCACGAGTAAAGTGATGCGTATGCATCTTTGGTTGTTTTTAGTCTCAATTTCTCTTCATAATCATGTCATTCTTTGTGAATTATGTTCATTTATTGATCAATCAAACAAACTTAATGTTCTTTGAGTTGTGTTTGTATTTTATAGAAGTTCACTAAGAGTTTTAGGTGATAGAAGACCATTTGAAGAGAGATTGAAGCAAAAAAGAGGAAGAAAGAAGCAAGCTTCCCACGTTATACGCCAACCATTCACGTATAACGTGGGAAACCTAGCAAAAAAAAGGCAGAGAGTACATTTTATACGTGGAGGAGCCACGTATAACGTGTACAAATGAGCATCTGGGCAGAGAGCCCACGTTATACGTGAGCTCCCTCACGTATAACGTGGACAAATTCACTTCATTCCGCGTTTTAAGACAGAGGCTCCACGTTATACGTGGGAGCTCACGTATAACGTGGAGGTCTTCTCCAGATTTACATGATTTTCTAATTCCAATTCAAATCCAAGATCTTTCGGGCATCAATTCCATTCATTAATCAAGGGTATGATTGGAAGAATCAAGAGAAGATTAATTGAAGATTCATTGAAGATTAAGAGAAGATTACTTTGTTTCACAAGAAGAAGATATGATTTAGATTTAATAAGATTTGATAAGATTTGATTTGATTTGGTTGATAAACAAATTTTTAGGATTTAGCTAGATATATAAAGAGAAAACTAACCACTAGGGTTAGTATCTCAGGACTTCAGATTATATTTTAGTTTTTATTATGCAAGGCTAAACTACTCTATTGTTAAGGGTGAGGAGCTCTGTTCACCCAATAATGAGGTAGTCACTATGTACGTTCGATTATTAATTCATTGAGGTATTTTCAGTTATCTTATATGCATGATTTAAATTTCCGTTCTTCATCCTAATAGTTTAGAATCATCGAGAGGTGTTCTTAACTTGTCTAGGGCTAGATTAATAAGATCGAGAGATCTATTAGTTTATGCTAGCTAGAAATTGAATCACATACCAATTAGGTCTAGCTAGAGATAGCCAAGCTAATTGTTATGCAACTTATAATTCTGTGGATTAAAATTGGATTAGAACTAGTTGGGATATAGTGACATGTAATCCGATCTAGGATCACTCTTAAGACTCATAAGAATTCGAATCTGAACTTAGGTCTTCATCTATTTGTTTAACTGATCGACTAAGAGATTAGCTTTCGGTTAGGTAAATAGAAATTAAGTCACTAAGAGATTAGGGCTTAGTTACACTAGATTCGTTGTGCTTGATAACTGAAATCTTAGAATTGATATTCGAATGTATGCATTGGCCCTCAAGGGAAAAACATCTCCGAAGCTCTTAACAGTCCTCTTTCCATTGTTTACACTCAAGTAATTTTCTGATTTCTCTTCTTACTTATTTTCGAAATTCATATGCTTACAACACAAATTCTGTTTTTGATCTGATTAGTATAATTAATTAGTAGCTATTGCTTGGTCCTTTAATCCTCGTGGGATCGATACTCCACTTCATTGTGGTATATTACTTGGTACGATTTGGTATACTTGCCGAGATCTAAGGGTTGCGAAATCCTAGCATCATAAAGCCTAATTTAACGTGTTTCTTTATGATTGGCAATCCTACACAATATTGGTAGGGTTGAATGTGGTTCGAGTTGAATTACAGATTAAGTAAACGTTGGTTTACTCCTAATCCTTAAATTATTATACATGTGTTGAGAGTTGAATTACGGGTCAGATAGGATGGGGCATGCATGATTTACCAACACTTCTTATGTATTTAGTTTATTTTGTAAAAGTTATTATACAAGTGAGAATTGAACACATATCCTCAATCTCGCTGGCGACTGAGATAATAATTTCAATTTATATTATAAAGCATTTTTTATAATGACACAAAAAGAAGGAATCTTTTATAAATGCTTCTCTGAATGTAGTAATATATATACCAAATTACACAAACTCTAAATTTCTAATAATTTATTCGTTCTAAATTTCAGAAACCTTAAATAATTTTGTGAGTAAGGTTGGATAGTCAGCAAATAAGGATATGATTAAGATATTTCAAATCTACGGGTCGCAAATTGTTGATCTTTTGTGAGAATTTAAACCCACAAATAGAATTAAGGTGGAGCCTAAACTATACTACCCTATTGTACCCATTGTCGTCTATAAATATACTGTTATACAATCAGGGCCTCAGGTCATCTTGCAAGTATTTTTACTCCAAAGCACCTAATTGCATTGGTGCACTTATTAACCAAAACCGACACTTTATTGGCACAGTTGCGCACAAGGGACATGTACCCTTTGCTTAAAATCAAAACACAAGTAAGACTTTCATTGATAGTAGTTTGATACAGGTCGTGTGGTATCCCATGGGAGCCATTTTCCTGCAACAAATATTCATATAAGTCAATATCCAATATTTGTTTACATAAATTATAATGTAATTTCATAACTAAATCTCAACATAATTCAATAATGAAAAACCAAAAATGTAAAAACACAACTCAGGGAAGACAAAGATGGACGAACTAACTCCAGAAACGGAGAAGAGAAAACTGAAACTTCATAGCTCGTAATAGTAGTCAAAGTAACAGAAGCAAAAACATAATGATAGAATAAAAGCTTCTAACTCTACCAGACTAAAACTACATGCCTTCTATACACATTTGTATCAATATCTACTAACTGACAAATGTAACTGACTAAGATTAATTACTAACTATAGTAATGTCCAATAACCTCCCTCAAGTTGGAGCATGAATATTGAGCATGCCTAGGGGTGTCAATGGGGCGGGGCGGGGGATGCCTCCCTGCTCCCCATTCCCGAACCCTGAATCCCTCCTCGTCCCCGTCCCCGATCCCCGCCGTGGGGGGATTTTCTCCCCCATCCCCGTCCCCGTGGATTCCTCGCCCCCCGCGAGTTCCCCATTCCCCATCTGATTCAATATAATTTCTAATAAAAATTATGTAAAAATTAAAAAAAAAAAAAGTAACAAAACATTGAAACAACATACAAATACATTTGTCCAAGGTTATAAACTATTAAAGTTCATCATCATGTCCAAATGAAAATATAATACAATACAATATTATGATGATAGTTCTAATACATCTGATTTCATTTGTTGCCTTTTGAAAATGAGATTATTAGTTCAAGCTCTAGCAAGAAGCCAAATAAAATCAATTGGACTCAATGTAAACAATTAAATCTACTACTATACAACTATAAAATCATAGGCAGCGCCTCAATAACAAGTTATAAGTAGAATCTTTCAATTAACTCCTTTACAATGCTCCCAGTATACGTTTCCACTTGTCTCTATTTTGTTTCTGTCTTTAGATATCAGTTTCATGTTCATGCTTAAGAAATCAACATAAGGTACAAACAAAAATCAATATAGATGAAACTTTAAAGATAGATTCGAATAAAAAGATTAGCCCCGATAACAGTATATTTTTAATGTTTAATAACTAAATTCAATCCCAAAGGTTCAGTTTAATATCTACAAATAGAACAATAACCAGTGGTGTCACGACTCGATCCGGTCATGGCGGACGCATAGGAAATTCATTCCTAGCAAGCCTTAGAAATAATAATTCAACAAAGAACCAAACATAACTTTCTACAATTCTTTCAAGACATGCTCAACTATCAAACGTTTAAAATTCCATATATTCATTAAAAAAATATAATCAGAAGGTTATCTAATCCAGAACATTAGAATAACAGACAGAATTCATACTTACGTGGTCTTTTCCTTCGTGTGATTCTAAAACAGACATTTTCCACTGGTTTTGTGGACATGAAAGAGACACATGTACCATTTTTTTTTATCTCAAATGGCCCTGGAATACAGTCAAGGTGCACCAAAGCTAACGCCTCCTACCATTAGCTGCAGATTCTATCATAGAGCCTTCCAAAATATTTTTATATCTACTATTAACAAAATCAAGCTAAGGCTTGTCAGATAATTCAACCAATGCTACCACTCAAACATTTATCCATATATAGCAACTTTTTCGAATTCATTACTTTGATTGCACCCAAAGTGCAATTACAAACAGAAAATATCCAATTGTAAACCAATCCTTCAAAGGCAAACTCAATAAATACTTCATCAGTCAGATGTTTATCCATATAAATAAAATCAATCAAATTCAATACTAACTTTATATCAAAAGTACAAATTCAAAGAATATACTAAAGCATAATTAAATCTCTCAATAGCAAATAAAACTGATATTAATGCAAATTAGTATATCTCTTGTTGAATTTCAATAATAAAATAACTGGAGTAAGTTTCATGAAGACAAGCAAGTTACTAAGTAAGTAATCAAATAATTAATTTAAAAATTAATTTCATAAACTATAAAATTCATACTATTTCAAAAATATAACCATAGATATGAAGTTTACTCACAGTTTGGTCTCAAAGGACCGAAGATAATTCGAAACATAGTGCAAATTGGAATGGAACCGAAAATGGCAGAACATCATGACGCAGCAGGACGAGCAACGCATGAGAGGCAAAATAGTGATGGTGTTAGAGTGGTAGAGGAGAAAACAGAGGCGGTGGTGGAACCGGTGGCGGCAATAATAGCCTCCCTCTTCGTCACCGATTTTCTCTTCATTTCACGTTCTCTCTTCTTCTCTTATTGTATCCCTCTTCAGATTCGGCGGTGCCAGCAGTGGTCACCTTCTGCGCCACCCACTTCCCCTTTCCTCCTTTTTTCTTTCATTCTTCTTCCTCCCAGTTCTCGTTCAATCTTTTTCGTCTTATCTCTTCTTTCTTTTTTTTCTTTTCTTACTCTTTTCTCTTTTTTTTCTTTGTCAAAGTCAGTGAATGGGTGTGTATAACAAATGATGAGTGTGTGTTATCAGGGGTATGAATTAAGAACACAAGATATCAAAATAAGTGGGTCCCAAAATTTTATTTACTTTTTTTTTGGGCTATTACAAGTGGCAGGATGCTGCAATGTCTACAAATAGAATAATAGATTAACAATATAACAACATAAGAACATTTTATTAAATGCATTTAACAACTGTAGATATAACTACAAAATTTTTTATGCTCCAAGTCAGAATAAAGATCTAAGCTAATTTATTAAAATTTCAAGCAATATTGCTCTGAATCTTTAATTATAATTTGTAGTATTGAATAAAAATGTTTATAATTTGATTAGAGTTTATACCAAAATAGGGAATTCAAAACACATAGATCACAATGCACAAAACAGGGAATTCATAATACACAATCATCAGCGAAGTAGAAACCACGACCTACGTGCAGAACTCAGAAGCACAGGACAATAAGCCAGAAGTAGCGACGAGTCATCGGAGAGAGCATCAGCGACGAGTTAGGAACAAGGGAATGTAGCAGGTGATGCATGCAAATCCTTACGATTAGCAACAATTCGACAAGTGAATTGGATTAAGTAGTATCCACTAGAGTGGGATATCGTTCCCAACGAGGAAACGGTCAATAACCACTATTTCCAACAAGTCTTCCTCTAAGTAGATCAAATGACAATGATGCAACACTTACAAAATTCAAGAAACAAACAAAGAATCACAATTATCATGCAAAAGAATGCAAGAATGCATCTAACAATAACATACAACTATGATTATGCAAATATCACAAACAAGAACTTAGAAAGTGAAATCAAGATTAGGAAAGATTCAAATAAAACCAAACAAGATTAAGGGATAGGAGATATTCATAAACACAACTTCATAATCCAACATCAACAAATAATTTTCTGCAAATAAGACCTACAACAATTCACCATGAATCCTAGAATAACTAAATCCTAATATCTTAGCAATCTAATTTCTCTTCAACCTACTTGATCATCAATCTCTTGACTAACCAAACAAGCAAAAGGATAATTTACACATCATGATTTAAATCTCTAACAACAAACAAGATCCATGGAAAGAATTAATATGTCACATATTCAATCACATGAAAACTCATACAATCATCAAAGATTCTAATACAAATCAAATCAT
>JASCZI010151529.1:19502-33288 GCA_036250425.1 Stylosanthes scabra | reverse complement strand
TGAGACTCATAAGGGTTAGAATCGGATTTAGATCTTCATCTAGTTATTTGATTGATTGACTAAGAGATTAGCTTTTGATTAGGTAATTAGAAACTGAGTCACTAAGGGATTGGGGCTTAGTTACACTAGATTCGTTGTGCTTGATAACTGAGAACCTTAGAATTGTGATTGAATGTATACATTGGCCCTCAAGGGAAAAACATCTCCGAAGCTCTTAACACTCCATTCATTATATTAATCTCAAATAATATTTTCTGCACTCTGATCTTATTTGTTTTCTCTTGTTTTCGTGTTGATCATCACCATCCTCTCAAGGTTATTATTCGAATCTGCTTAGTGTGATTAAGGGATAGTATTGCTTGGTCCTTTATTCCTCGTGGGAACGATACCCACTTCACCGTGGTATTACTTGAACGATTCGGTGCACTTGCCAATTTTCACGCATCACCCTAACCGACCTGACCTGTCATCCCTCGAATGAAATGGGTCTTCAATAGTTGAATGGGTATGAATGGTTTTGGGAAATAAATTTTTAGTTTTCAGGTATGGGGTGGGTTTGAGTAATGGTTGATCTGCCCTGCCCCATCCCATATGTTAATAAATGTAATTTCATTTCATTCTTTAGATATTTATGTATAATATGATGGTTATTTTAGTAATTTAAAGGATTTAAATGTTATAACTAATTTTCTTCATTCCTAAATCTTAATTAATTATGTTACGAATATTATTAATTATTTTATTTTAATTTATTTATTTTCACACATATACCTGTAAGTTTTGATAAAAGTAAATATTTACATATGTGAATTTGGGTATGAGTAAAAATTTAGATACCCATGGATAATGAGGCTGGATATGAATGTTCACGATGAGTATGAGCACTTAATTACCCACCTCGATCTGCCCCATTGCCGTTTCTATTAACGAGTCTAATTGTTTTGGAAATGGATAAGTACTCTTTTGGTCATTAAGATTTGTGACTAAAAATAAATTCGTCTCAAATTGTTTTTTGTCAAAATAATCTTATAGGTTTTATTTTTTATTAAAATTACCCTTTGTATGTTATTTTTCTTTTTAAGCATTATTTGTTATAAATTAATTTTTAATATATATAATTTAGAAAGGATATCTTTTCCAGAAAAATAACTCATCAAAACAATTATTTTCTCCTTTGATAAGATTAAATCTCACAAAAAATTCCAAAACTAAAGAGTGAAAGAGTTTTAAACAAATAATCAATCAATAAACAATCAAAGTGACAACAACCAAATTACAGAAAAAGATAAAAAAATAATAAGCAATATAATTAACAAACCCTCAAAAAAACATCTCACATAAATTAATATCTCAAAAGAAAAAAAAAACGAAAATTAAAATTTTTGAAAAAGCAAAAGAAAAAATTCCTAAATCAAAGATCTGCGATACAAACATAATCAAATCAAAGATATCAAATCTTAAATCTAACAAACATATTTAAAATATTTTACATAATAAATCTACAAGATTTAAAATATAGATCATACATATTCAAGTTTAAAAAAGAATAGATGAATATCCTGATTTCAAAATTTACAGATTCAAAATAAAAACAAAATAGCAAATATGAAGAAAAGAATAGGAAGAATAACGATGGCTAGAGGCGAATACGCAGTTGACTGGAGGCGGACTGACGGGCAACGCTGCTACTTAACGTGGGTAGAGTAGAATGATGTCAATGCTAGACATGGGTGGAGGCGGAGGTCGTGGCATGGTGGTGGTGGAAAGGCGATGGCGCGGTGGTGTGTAAGTTCGGCTGAAGGCAGACGGAAGGGGAAACAAGAAAGATTAGGGCGTGAGTTAGTGAAGGACAGTGATTAAGAGTGTAGGCGATGATATGGGTGGCTGCAGTGACGGTTGGACGAGGCTGAAGGTTGAAAAGAAATGCAGAAAAAAGAGAAGAGAGAAGACGGAGGCTGCTGTGAGCGAGGTGAAATGAATGAAAAATTAGGATTTTTAATTAGTAGTGTGTATATATAGAGATATTTATGTAATTTTATACATAAATGAAACTTTAAGAATTATTTTGTCAAAAAAAAGTTTAAGACCAATTTGATTTTGGCTCAAAACCTTAATAACCAAAATTGTAGTTATCCCTTTTGGAAAAGTCCAGCTGTTTTCAGAAGGGGTAAACAGATCTTACTCAACGGATTCGCCCCATTTTGACGTGATATTAAACAGAGATATGTGATAAAAGAGAAAATCTTGAGAATCAATATATTTGGAAACCAATGTACTTGATGATGTTGATGATAGATGAGTTACGAATGATAATTTATATATTATGTGGGTGATCTTTTTATTGTGGTTGGATGATACGTTTTTTAATTTTAGATGATAATTTTTTTTTAAATTTTAGATGATAATTTAAGGAAAAAGTATACTTTTAGTCACAAAAGTTTGATGATAAAATCATTTTGGTAACAATCCTTTTTTGGTTTAAAATTAGTCACAAACGTTTTAATTTTTTTCAAAATGGATTGATTTACGATTTTGTCCCTATTTTTAAAAACAAGCCGGTTTTTAAGGGTCTGGACTGATCAACTGATTTTTAGAAAACTGAATCATCACTACCATGACCACCATTAATGCACCATCACCACCATCACCATCATTACCACCATTTCAACCATCAATCCACCATCACCACCATTTCAACCACTAACCCCTAATTTTTACTGGGGATCCAAACATTCTCTCTCAGAAAGACAACACAATTATCCTATCTGATAGTAAGACAAATTAACTTGTACCTAAAAATGCAAGCAAGAATTATTCAATAACCGTTGATATAATCCAAGCAAAAAACAAACAAACAAACTCACTCGAGATTCTTAGCAGACTCATCAGACAATCAATTATAGAGATTTGGTATCCACTCAAAAACTGAATTTCTCGGGAATAATTTTTTTTTAAAAAAAAAATGGATTCTCCCAGTTTTAGTCTTCTCACTCTTCCTAGTCAACAAGAAACCAAATCCACAACAAACTTTGAAGTAAAAATCGAAACTTGAGATCAAAATAGCTATTTGAGGAATAATTGTTACAAGAATTGTTACAAGAATTTTAAAGAAAAATAATTTCTAAGAAGATTCCTCAAATGACTTGCTTTCCATGGATCAGAATCATTCAACAAGCCATAACTCTCATTGATCAACAGAGTAACTAACTGCCACAAACCTCATTAATCTCTAATTCTGAATGTGATGTGATGGCAGAGATGGAGAGTGAACAAGTCACTAAACATGTACCTGAAGGTGATAGAAGAGAGCCAAGACTGGGGAGACGTTCTCGTTGGCGGCGGCGGAGGCGGCGTCGCAGAGGTGGTGGAAGATGGAAGAGGGGGCGATGGAAGTGGGGGTGGTGGTGGAAGATGGAAGAAGGAGCGATGGAAGAGGGGGCGGTGGGCGGACGGCGTGGACCCAGTGATGGAGGCAGCACCATACACCATCGCGTCTTCTCCCTCGCAATGATGGTGTTGGGATGCGGTAGGACGACGACGGCTTCTCTTTTGAACGGTGGCGGCGGCGACGAAACGGCGGCAGAGCTCCTCCCTCCCCGCGTCGCGTTCTGTCTCTCCCTTTTCTCTCACTCCGTCCCTCACTCTCTTCACAACGGCGACGGCGGCACCCAGACCCGCTAGCGCCGTCCCTCCCTTCTTCCCTTTTCTTCTTTCCCTTCCATCTCTCTTTCTTCTTCTTGGTTCCTCGTAATAATAATAATAATAATTGAACCGGTTCGGTTTTTAGTGAACCGATCGGTTTGAAACAAAGTAAGAAGATGGTGTGGTAAATTAGTGATACAAAAGAGAGGAGAGGAACAAAAATGTCAATTCGGACCATTTTAATATAAATTACAACGTTTGTGACTAATTTTTTGCCTAAAATACATTTGTGATTAAATTGATTTTTCAGTTAAACCTTTATAATCAAAATCATAGTTATCCCATAATTTAATTATTGACTTCCTAAGGGCTCCCTAATGTTAGTTCTATAGTATTGTTGCTGATAAAAACATAAAGAACAAGAACAAATATATTTTTATAAACTTAAAAAACACAAAAAGATACATGTCTTCTTAATATCCATTATTATTTCAACTAACAAATTATATTCTATTTCAATTATTTAAACACTAATTTTTTTTAAAGGTTTCTGGCTCAAAAATGATATTTTTTGTGTTTAAAATATTTTTTTATTTAATTTTTTAAAAATAAATAAATAATTAAAAAATGGGCCACCCCATTATGCACACTATTAAAATTTAAGTTAAGTTTATGCATGATTATAATTTTAAAAAGAATAATGCTACGGAACCAACCTTAGGGGATCAATAGGGAGCCAATGAGTATAATTAGGAAAATAGTGGGTCGTAAAAGAGGAAAGAGAAAATAAGAAAAAATGATGTTGGCTTCCTATTGTCTCCTTAATATTGACTACCAAAACTTTCTCTTTTAAAATTTCAAAGGTAACGACAAAAGAAAAACATAAATTCTTAATAGCAATTCAAATTGAATTGTAAAATTATTAGCAACATGTTGGGAATGGCAAAATTTATATTTGTGTTAATATGTATTAAGTATAAAATTAATTACCTATAAAAAATAAGGTAAGTTACTCATTTAAATGGAATAGAAACCAATATTATCAGATTACATCAGAAGAAAAGAAATAATTAAATTACACCAAAACATAATTTTTATTGAATTTGTGGCGCTCTACTACGGATTCTGCCTAAATTATACAAAGCTGAGTTCCGTGATACCCTACCACGGATCCCCTTCAAAGTTTTTTTTTAAGTTGTGAATTCTTTAATTAATTCGAATTTAGGTTTTCGTTATTTTCTTTGTAATAGTGTTGTTAATAATAAGAAACAAAGGATACATTAAGAAATGGGTAAATAACATGAAAAGTATCCATAAGTACATAAATATGGAAATGTCTATCATGGATCGGGTTTATAATGGACCTGGATAAAATATTCTAAAATATTCAATTTTTATTATTAATTTTTTATTCCCAATAAAATGTTACATCTTTTATGTGGTGGATAGTTATCTTGTCCTTTATAGACCAGATTATGCTTTCACCATGAAAAAAAGCTCCCATAAATATAATACATAAACATGTCCATCAACAGAGAAAAAAAAAATAAGAAAATACAAATCTAAATATGGCCTTCAATGCCGCAACCTCTTCGACGTGGAATCCTACAGCCCATGCGCTGGTGACTCATCATGATGCTCTGCGGGTGTGGGTGACACAGGTGGAGTCGGAATAGCTGCAAGCTCCATGATCCGGTATGTGTGCTGAGGGGGGAGTGCTACCAAGCGCCATAAAGGATTGTGATGAAGCAGAAACAGGCTCGTTCAGGTCCAAATGAACCTGAAAGCCATCAAATTGTGTGCCATCAAAATCTAGCCTATAACCCTTACATGGCACCAATATCTGCTCCAACATCTGCTGAAACAATGGGCTAGAAAGTCTGTCCAAGAAGGCTGCGACGGAGAGGCAAGGGTCAGTGTGGCCACAATCTGCTGGGTATGAGGGCGTAGAAGGGACCTCAGCCTACGTGCTCGTCCCCGCATCATGTTCATGATTGGTGCTAGGACCACCCTGACTCTGCTGTGTAGGTGTCTCGTCACCGCCTCTCCCCCTTCTTCGCCGTCCACCGCCCTCTCCCATGCGCCGAATGCATTGAGGGGGTGCCGCAACCTCCGCATCCTCAACCATCAAATCATCCAACCACTACCAATCCCTGGTCCTGGTCCTCATGCCAACCATCATCCTCCTTGTTGGTCGCCTGTTATCTGGAACATCTGCCACCTGAGACCACTGTGGGTGTGAAGCGGTCTGTCTCTGTGTGGCCTCAAATGGTATCTCGTCAGGTGGCAACTGATGTAATGCGTCGGCTGAAACTAGGTACCTCTTCCCAGCTAGTAACCACCATCGCAGGAAGTCTGCTGAGGGACTGGGATCGTTTGCTTGCGCAACCTCAAACACCTGGCAAACCGGGTTGC
Organism: Stylosanthes scabra; assembly: GCA_036250425.1. Lineage (NCBI taxonomy): Eukaryota > Viridiplantae > Streptophyta > Magnoliopsida > Fabales > Fabaceae > Stylosanthes > Stylosanthes scabra. The sequence continues at coordinate 27,231 of JASCZI010151529.1, read as the reverse complement.
CCATAAACTGTGCCAGGCCTGATATTGCCGAGGCCACCACCAATCTATCCCCCATCTGTCCTTTGCACGCAGGAAGTCGATGTTAAGCGGCCGATGGGGAGCATTCTGAACGCCTCCAAACTGTGGGATCACCCGATCCACCTAATCACTCGATGGACCCGAAGTATATAAGTGGGACAATCGAAGTCCAAAAGGCCCTGTGGTCCGAGTGCAGTATGGAAGGGTGGAGTACGGCCTCGACCGCGTCCACCCAATACGGCAAACAGACGAACTGCATCATGAAAAACATTCATAAGGAAAATATGCAAAATATAATTAAGCTAAAATCAATAAAAAAAAATGGAATGCAACAAGTACAAAATTAAATTAAAACGAACTTCACGGAGGGTCATCCTATTGAGCTGCCTCCTATGTTGTAGCACTCGCGGCTCCTTCCGGAGGTTGGCAGATACCTCCCCCACCTAATAATAACGCAAAATGATAAGAATTTGTGCAATATATAATCATAAAGAAAATTGAAGCATGCTTAAATTAAGTTGTGTTACCTGGAGGCCAATAGAAATACAAAGGCGTCGAATCCATGTTGTCTAAGGGTAGGAAACCACCAATACATCTAGCTCTGCGGCAGATGCAGTGGGCCTACCAACTGGACGATGTTCCTGTTATCTGCTCGGAATAAACTCCTATACAACCAGGCAAGAACTGCAGATCACCAGTTGTATCCCCTGAGCGATCGACGAAGGGGAGCCACCAGAGGTGAACCCTGGCTGCAGTCTTATCCCCAAAAAGAGCAGTCGACAACAACATCATAATGGAAGCTCGAGCATGCCTAACGACCAGATCCTCGCTGACATCATCCGGGAGAACAATGCGAAGGTCACCGTGCAAGGATCCCGCACATGTGCTGGCGGCATCTAATCGAACTTGTCCTCTAACTACTCCCATTATGGTCTCTAGTCCCATCCGGCATAAGCGCTTTTAAGTCCCAAAGGCACCTAGTCATTGCCTGACCGTTGATGGGAGCCCCAGCTGGTATGCAACGTCATTGAGCGTAACGCACGGTACATTCGTCCCAAGGCACGTGAAACGAATGGGTCTCAGGGCGCCACCGCTCTAGGAAGGCACTGATGAGCGACTCATCAACCTTGAACCAGTAATCACTCAGACGTGCCATTGGAAGCAACCCAGCCCGCTCCACGTACGGCAAAACCGGCGGATTTGCATTGAATCTAACATAGCAAAGATTAAATTAAATAAAATATAAAAGTAATCAATATTTAAGACACTAAAAATTAATCAATAAGAAACTTATAAAAAAAATTAAACCTAATTTAATTAAATTAAGTAAAACTATAAAAATAGAATAAATCTATGTATACCATTGTACACACCTGTACATACGATTTAGCAACACAAAAAAATATAAACATTAACACAGAAATTTAGATTTTTCTGTCTTACTAAATGATGTGTACATGTGTGTACAATGGTACATCTAGTATTTCCCAAAAAAATAATCAATAATTAGGACACTGAAAATTAAATTAAATGAAACTTACAAAACACAAACCCTAATTTAATTAATAATTAAGAAATTACAAATTAAATTAAATGCTGCTTAGCAGAAAAAAAATCAAAGCTAACCTATGTGTTAACATCATGTGCGACGTGGAAAATGTTGTCGAGCCGATACATTATTTCTCTGTCAGCGGTAGCTATTTCCTCGACCGTAGGTGGTGCCATTTGAAAATCCTCTCCCTTCTCTCTACAACTTCTCTCTCTAAAAACAAGAAAAATGAAATGAATGAATTCCCAACGACCCCGCTACGAAACTTATAACATTTGGTGAGTAGAATCTACGGCAGGTTACCACGGATCCTGACTGAAATGCCTTTGCTCAGAATTCGTGGCAGGTTTCAGCGGATTATGGTTGATGCAAAAGGTAAGAATCCGTGGCAGAGTCCAGTGGATTTTGGAAAACTAAAGACCCTCCCACGGATTCCATAGAAATGTGTTTTGGTGTAATTTGATCTTTTCTTTTCTTTTGGTGTAAATTGATCTTATATGGATAACTTGTCCTACAAAATAATTATGATAAAAAAATAAAAAATTCAATATTGAATTTAAAGATCAGGATCTGGCTAACAATAAAATTTGTAACATTGTTAAATATCAACATTAAATATAACTGAGAACCAAAACAAGATAATGGTGGAAAGATGGCCATGAGCTGACATATGAAAAAGCTTCTCAAAGCCGAATCAGCCGAACCATGAAACCAAGCTGCCTCAGGGATGAATTACAACACAAAAGATTAGGGTGGACACAACTGATCGATAGCTGACTCAAGATGGGGACTACTTAATATAGCCCACAGAAGTCAAACAAAACAAATCCTGTCCATTGGTGAAAGAAGGGTGCAATCTCACGGTCATAAGAGAAACAACATGATGTTACATGCTAAATTTCAATTCACTATTGATGTTCTAGAAGTAATGACTAATGAGAACTGAGTTTATATTCAAGTGAAAAAAGAAAAAAAAAAATAAAGACAAAACAAAAAGCAAATAGTTCTCTCAAACTTAATCATACTTAAAATTATAACATACATCTATAGTTAGTTTCATGCACTTTGAACACATTTAGGGGAGGAAGCAAGAGTAAGATAATAAGGTAAAAGGCCTAAACATTAGTCCCAGAAAAGATCAAAGATCTTAGATGGAACGGGAATGTTGGTTTGGTTTTGCACGGCCACTGTCTGGTTTACTTGATGGCCGGCGACCCTTATCTGGACCGCCTATGATTCCCCATCTCTCAAATTGTCGATGTCGGGCACGAGCCCTCTCCATCTCTTCTTCTGATTTCGATGAAAAGCAGTAAGGACAAGAAACCCCATATTCATACTCGGGGGCTTCCATGTCAGCATCACTCACAGGCTGCTTGCAACCATAGCAGAGCTTGAAGCTTCCCGGCACCAACCCGTGCTCAACTGAGACTCGCTTGTCAAAGACAAAGCACTCACCCTCCCAGAGGCTCTGTTTCTCTGGAACCTCTTCAAGATATTTCAGGATTCCACCTTCAAGGTGATAAACCTGGGATTGTTTTACATATAAACATAACAAAAATCATATTGGATATTTGGGTAACAATTGAAAAATATAACTAGCAAAAGCTTATACTCACGAGAAACCAATAGATATTTTCAGTGTGTTTGTTTTCACATATTTGGATACTTTTTTAAAATAATCTGAATATTTGAATAAATAAAAAAAGGTTTTCAGGTCTTCTGTAGATGCTGAAAATTGTATGCTTCAACCATACCGTCTCTGAAAACCTGTTATAGATTCTAGTCATAAAATTACAGTTTTATATATTTTTTAATTCGAAACTGAAACAAAACAAAACTAATGCCACTCACTCAATTGATATGAGTTCAAGAGGCTACTTTCGTCATTGTACCTTTTTCTTTATCACCAATGCAAAGAAAATAATGGGTGTAGATACATGGAAACAATGGGAAGCATGTGCCTAAAGTATAGAAGATAAATGCCTCCGTACATGGATGAGGCAATATTGCATAAAGGATTTGAAGTTTATACTCTGAAAACGGGATTTACAAATACACTTGCAAGACCTGCCAAATTCCTCCCATCTCAGTATTTGAAACTATAGAGACCTAAAACAATAATTAAGCACATAGAGAATTAAACGGCATCTCCTTATTTGATTGGTCAAAGACTCTTAGTAGTGCTATCAAGTTCCAAAGTAGAAAAGAGAAAGCCCTAATATGATATCATGCTGAACAATAATTGAAGATAGAATATTGTATACTTTTCTTTTCTTTTCTTTTCTTTTTTACAAGAACGGGATTTTCTCAGAATTCAGCGGCACAAAACAGAATAGAATATATGCGGATAATTACCTCTTCGAAACCTTTTCTGAGAAGTAGACTTGTAGCTTTCTCGCATCGAATACCTCCGGTGCAATACATCGCGACACGTTTTGGCATATTTTGTTTTGGATTCTCCACTTCATTTTCATAACTTTCAACGGAATTATTTACCTCAACTTCCAGAAGCCCACATCCAGTAAGCCGGAAATGCTCCTCCACCCAAGAGGGGAATTCTCGAAATGATGTAGTACAAGGATCAACTGCTCCTTTGAACTTTCCTATTCTGGTCTCATACTTATTCCTCACATCAATCACAACCTAAACAGGAAGATGATAATCTTGTTCAATACAGCAGCAATACTATGCGAAATTGTATACTTCTCAAAACATATTTTGACCACACTGGAGAATTGGAGATGTATAGACATACAGTTTGCAATCCATACAAGTAGCACTGATAGTTAAATTTGCATATTCCAACAATGGATGAAAAGAAACACAAAGGAAAGGTCAACCCCCTATAAAAGTGATACCCCCGCCATGAATTAAAGATTTTCTCCCATTTCTTAAGCTGGAAAATCCTGGGTCTAAAGCATCAAATGTACAATATTCAGCAACAAAAAAAAAAAAGCCAGAATGCAAAGACATAGCACAACCTAAACATTCAATGCCATCAAGTACACCCAATCATTTAGAAAAAGCTAAACATATTTAGTAAGTTCCTTCCACTTTTAAGATCGCATAAAGAGATAACCTAATACCACCAGATGCTGATAACAAGAAGTTTGCTACATACCGTATCTGGATCACTAATCAAAGCATTCCACTCTTTTGGGCCAACATATTTCCCAACCTTTTCAATAGGTGATACGCTAGGCATCCCGAGCGTGACAATCTGCCAAAATGTAGTTAAAAAAGATCATAAAAACCACGGCATGTTGGTAAAGTGCCTCAAATACATCCATATTTAATTTAACAAAGCAGTTCATTCTTTCGGAATTGCAAATTCAACTGCCAGCACTACCTCTTTCTTCAATTTGACCCTCACGTGATCCCACCGGAAAGGTGCATCTTCCCCTGCAGCAAGAGGAGAACTGACACTGTGTCCATGGTGAATGGCTTCCTCCTCGGGACTAACAGGCGATTCAACACGTCTTAGCCCTCTCAGTCGGTCATCACTTTGTATGAATGCAAGAACTTTCTCCACCGACTCTCGAGTGCCACATATGCTGCCATTGATCCCTTCAGGTGCAAGAATAATACCACCTGAAACACGCTGAGCAGCATCAGATCAGTGAGACACGAGAATTACCACAGCATCAAGTAAAAAAAAAAAACCACACTAAATTTGTTCTTTCATTTTATTGTCAAAAATCAGGTAGCTTGCTTGTCTAGAAATTGGTCCGGTAAGATGCACTTTTGATATGCTCCCTTGATAAAGCCACATAATTAGCTTGTTCTATGAAAATTCAACAATTTATAAATCATTACATCAATGCACTCTACAGAACATGATGAAAGGAAAATATTTCAGTTACTAATATCAACAATCTAAACTTTTATATAAGAGTAATGTATGCATCAAAAGAACTAATTTCCTGACAATAAGAATGGTTTCCCACTTTCCCTTAGGTTGCAGTTGGATACTCTCTCTAAGAGAGAAATATAGATACAGGAGACAGTGACACAAAACTCTATCTTTTTGTATTTGTCTTTATCTCTATTTCACTGTCCATGTTTTTCCCTAAATCATAAACCCTAGATAGAATACAAACCCAACCTTAATTAGTTCCAACTTCCAAGCTCTCATATATCCCTAATTACAATTTCTTAAAAAAAAACAAAAATTAGTCAAATTTCTAATGATGAAGTTACAGGTTCCTATACATATAACAATGACAAGTTGACAACGATACTGGATTAAGAAAAAGTGTTAAGAGTCGTGAGCATTACAAGTTGTTGGCAAAGCTCCTTCAAGGGTTTCCTCATAGATGCATGGTCAGAGAAATCCGCGAACTTGTAGAACGAAACCACCACCAGAGACCCATCCACGTCGGGTTCGGGTTCAGTATTCTCGGTTCGGTTCATCGCCGATATGTCAATCGGAGTTGTGGTGTTCGCAGAGGAGAAGAAGCACTTGGAATTGGAACAGGTCATTGTGGTGTGAAGTGTGTGAGAGCTTGAGGATGTGGAAGAGATAGGGAAGTGGTGGAATGAAGACTTGGAAGGTGAGGCGGAGAGGGACGATGGTAACATTGTTTCCGAGGGGGCTGCGGAGAAAGAAGGCGGCGACGGCGGTGACGGCGAGAGCATTCTTGGCGGACGCAGTAACAATGTTGTTATGCTTCTTAGTATGGATGCCACGTTTGGATGCGGCAACATTGTATTTTAGTCTTCTCTTTTTTTCTTTTTATTTCCCATCTTTTTATTATTATTTTTTTTATTTTTAGGTTAATTTATACACTAGGTCCTATAGTATGAGTAAAATTATATTCAAATCTTTATAGTTTAAAAGTTTGTAATTGATTTATTGTACTCATTAAAAATTTATAATTTATAATTTAGTCCTTATTTAAATTTGACATTAAATCATTTATTATTACGATTACACTCTTATTATCCTGAGTTACACTCTAACAATCGACTACACTAAAAGTGAATTGAAGGAAAAAAATTTGAGGAAAAGTGAGATTGCAACGTGCAGGACAAAAAGAGTGATGAGTGTGAGAAATAGAATAGGATTTCTTTCTTTGTGAATTTGGGAGTATCTGACATTGTTTATACGATGTGAGGGTAATTTGATCGATTAAAAATTCATCTAATGCATGTGACTTCACACATGATGACAACTAGTATATGGCTCGCGCTCAGCGCGGTTGTTCTATATTTCAATTTTATATTACTGTTCAATAATGTGTTTCATAAAATTTATTACATCAAATCAATGAGCTTGAGAAAGTTTTATACTTTTTATAAACACATCAATTGATTATGTCATTACGTGTTTTCTGTTTGTAAAAAAGACATATGATCTAAATAACTAACTGTTTTTTGTTTGTAAAGAAGATATTTGAATAATTGATTATGATGAAGAAAAAGAAATAAGCAAGAACAATGTCTCTTTACTTCAAGTGAAAGAGAAAAAATTCCAATTAAACTAACGTTCACCAATTGATTAATTTGTTTACTCCATACAATTACAATCATACTAGTCTTATATTTATACTCCTAAAGACAAGTAATTTTATGGTCTTAACTAGGCCTATAATAACAAAATATGTCACAAATTATGTTAAAGTATCACCGATAAAACTTAAGTATGATACATATATTCGGTAGGTAAACTATCTTAAAAATGAATTAATTAGAAGAGCACAGTAATAAAAGTAGTGGGGGTGCTCGGATCCTCTCATGGTTTTTCATGGGCCGGATGAGAGGAAAAGGAAGAGTGAGAAATCTTATGATTTAATTTTAATTGGACTATGTTCCATATTAATAAAGTTCATCCAATTTAACTATTTCTTTGCATGCAATATTTTAAAAGGCCAAAGGTATCTACCCCTTGGGCATTACTTCACTTGTCTTTGATCATATTTATAATAATACAAAATAACTAAGTAAATGTATGGAATAAGTAATCTTTTGATCCATAAGCTTTTGGCTCAAAATCAAAATCGTCCCTAAGAATTTTTTTTCTTTTCAAAATCATTCTTAAGTCTTAACGTTACATTTTGCTTTAAAATCACCCTTTAAAACTAAAAAGACAAAAATACCCTTCTATTCCCCAAGCCTAACTCATCAATTTCAACTTTCACTTTCTCTCTCATCATTTTCTGC
>JASCZI010151529.1:0-19448 GCA_036250425.1 Stylosanthes scabra | reverse complement strand
CTTCACTTCACTCACCTCTTTTCTTACTCTTACTCTCGTCACCACAATCTCCACTCTTCCACTGCACTACCATCGCTCACCCTCAGTTGCATCAACAATGAAAATAACAATTTATTTTTCATTTAAAAAATATAAAAAAAAATCGAAGAAAAGAGGCAGAATCGACGAGAGATAGAAAGTGGATGGTAGGGACGGTGCAATAATGGAGGAGAACAAGAGCCTGGTTTACGTCTTGTAGTATAGTGGACCATTCGTCTTAAGTTGAATCTAATACTCATATGTGAGTTGCAATTTGCCCCTTCTTTATTTGTATTTCTTTTCCCATGTTGATAGCCAGTTGACCACCTCCTTCTTCAGTTTCTCAATGTCTATTGAAGCATTCCTAAAAACCACGACGTTTCGATTATTCCAAATGCATTATATGACAGAGAAGGATATGATTATCCATAGACCCTTCTTTTGCTTCTCCACTTTCACTTCCACCCATGATTCCAAAAACAATCTCAAATTTTTTGGTAAATTAATTATTCTTATTGTTGTTGATTATGTTGTTGCCTTGATGGGAATGAGAAATTTTAGTGATTGGGGATGGTGGCATGAAAGGAGAAAAGAGGGAGAATGAAAAAGTGTAGTGATGAGAGTTAGAAAGGAAGGTTAAAATCATCTAAAATTTATTAATTTTTAAGACAAGGATGATTTAAAAATAATTGAAACGTTAAGGACGATTTTGAACGAAAAAAATTTTAGGAACGATTTTGATTTTGACCCTAAACTTTAGCGACCAAAAGAATACTTATCTCTAAATGTCTACTTAACTAGGAAACATGTTTTCCAAATTCGTGTGGAATTTGTAGCTCAAGACTAACTCTACGCCATTGTGTTGACGTTTTTTTGTTAGAGTGTGATCTATAAATTTATAAATTCATACATATATTTCTCTATCATGTTCTTCAGAACTTTTTTCTACAATTCCAACTTAAAAAATGATTGTCCACATGATCGAATTTCTGTTTTATTATCCTAATTATGTTAGAGTAGTGATAGGTAGTTAAAATCTAAAGTTATCATATTTAATTTAACATTTATAATTTTATGTAAATAACATCTGTAATTATATATTTATCAATACCACTATACATACATTTATTTACCTTAACCAAGCTCAATCAACCATTCTAAACCCATTATCAGCAGAAAAGAGCGTAAAAACACATGCGTTCTCTTTTTCCCGTTTCTACAGCTGCGTATTCTCCTTCTCCTCCTCCTCCTTCTTCTTCATGCTACTGCGTTGCCACCGCTATTGCCACCATCGTCGTCGTCGTTGTTGTTGCTGCCGCCGCCGCCAACAGGTGTTTATTCGTATCATTATGTCTTCTTCTTCCTCTTTCATTTCCTCCTCCTCCTCCTCCTCCTCCTACTCCTCCTCTTCTTCTTCCTCTTTCTCCTCCTACATTTTCTGATGCGTTCTTCTTCTTTTTTCTCATCCCCTTCCTCCATTTTATGATACGTTTTTCTTCTTCCTCCTCCTTTTTTCCTTCTAAACAATCGAACCGGATTTTATAGAGAAAACGAAGTGGATTTTGTTGAAAAACATAATCGGATTTTGTTCAAAAATTGAATTGCATTTCTTTGAAAAATATAATCGGATTTCTTTGAAAAACATAAACGGATTTCTTTAAAACGGAGAACTGGATTCCTCTTCCTCCTCCTCCTCCTTAACTCAATAACAATTCATAAATAGTAAAAAAAGCCAAAATAAGAAAGCTCCTCTTCCTCTTTAATTCAATAACAATTCATAAATGGTAAGAAAAGCCAAAATAAGAAAGTTATGGCTATCTATCATTATCAAACTTTTCTTGGTTATTTGGCTTATTTCTGTGTGAAGATTTGTATCAAACTTTTTCTTTTCGTCGTCTCCTATTTCCTAACACCAAAAACCCTACTGGTGGTGTTTTAAGAGACTATTAGATCAAAAAATTTCCAAAAGAGTTTCCTTTGTCTATCTCCCAAAACCAATGCTCTCCTAGGGTTTCGGAGAGACAAGTAGTGCACTTGTCCGTACACTTGAGATCTGGTCGCTTTAGTGCTGCACTTGTCGGTGTGGTCCTGTTCCATTAACAAAAAACAAAATGTCAACAGCTGAAAACCAACAAAACACACAGGAGGCAGACAATGATCATGTTGAAGAAGAGCAACTAATTATTTTCAACAATGATGATGTCAAAGAAGGACTGGAAGGAAGCTCCAACAGCCTCATAGGGAGCCTCTTAACTGACAAAACTATTAATGTAGCTTGGATCCAATCTGCAATGTTTAATATATGGAAAAAACCTACTGGTCTGAGAATAGTAGAACTCAAACCAAAGGTGTACCAGATCTTCTTCCAGGAAGAAACAGACCTGGAAAGAGTTTTGAAAAGAAGCCCTTGGTCCTTCAGGAACTCTTGGTTTCTTCTGAAGACATGGGATAGAGGAGCTGATCTAGTGGAGAAGAACTTACAGAAGGCTGATATCAAAGTGCAGATCTGGAATCTACCTGAACACTACAAGACAAGGAGACTAGGTAAGAAAATAGCAGAAGCAGTAGGTGAAGTCAAAGAATGTGAGCTGTTTGAAAATACTAGAGACCATGTTAGGTTTCTAAAAGCTACTGTGAAGCTAAATACTTCAAAACCCATTCTGAAGGGGGTAAGCATTGGGAGCAAGGAAGATGGGTTACTATGGGCAGATTTTCGTTATGAAAGGCTCCCAAACTACTGCTATTATTGTGGTATAATAGACCACGATGAAAACAACTGCTTGAAGGCGGAGGAAGATGGGAAAGAAGGCAAGAGAGCATCCAAAGAGTATGGGTCTTGGTTGAGGGCAGAAACAGGAGGCTCCTTGGTAAAACGAGAGGAGGACCAGCAAAAGAAGAATGATGAGGTGGAGAGAATGAGGAAAGAAGTGACCCAACAGAAGAACACAGAGAAACTGCTAGCAAAACTAAAAAGTCTTACCATGAAGGAAAACCTTGTTCAAGAAGAGCAGCAAGTAGAACAAGTACAGGGCAGTAAGAGCAAACAAGTCGAAGAAACAAATAGTGTGGAGCATGAGAATGGTGAAAGAAGTAATGAAATCCTATTCAAGGGTAGCAGTCAATCGGAATCTACCTTGCTGATTAGTGACAAAAGAGAGCCCGTGGACTTAGCGACAACAGTGGATGAGGAGAAAAAGAAGAAGGAGAGGAGTGATAAGGGGAGGAGCCAGGTACAAAATTCTAACTTGTTGGTAGACAGCACAAACACCAGAAGAGAAATGTTAGGACAGGGGGGAAGACTTGGAAAAGGAAAGCTCGATAGGTTGGGATAATGGGGAAGGAAGGAGCTGATAAAGTGCAGATAGGGACTCAGAAAAGAAGAATGGGGGAGAATTCTGAAATGGACATTGATGGACCATCAATGAAGAATCAGAAGAGGGCAGATGAAGATGAATCTATATCGGCGGTGGCTGCGGAGCAGCACTGCCGAGAACAATGAAGCGCATAAGTTGGAACTGCCATGGGCTTGGGAACCCATGGGCAGTTCAAGCTTTGTCAAACCTCATCAAACAACAAGGACCCAACCTAATCTTCCTCATGGAGACAAGAAGGAAAGAGACAGAAATGATGCGACTTAGATACAAAGGAGGAATGAACAATATATTGGCGATGGATTACAACGGTGAGGGTAGACAACGATCGGGTGGGCTGGCTGTTCTATGGGACAACTCCATTTCAGTCACAATCAGATCACTTTCTTTGAACCACATTGATATGGAGGTACAGATAGAGAATAATGATCAGAAATGGAGAGCTACGGGCTTTTACGGATTCCCAGAAGCTGAGAACAAGCAGATCAGCTGGGACTTAATCAACTCCCTTGGACAGAATTCCGACATGGCTTGGGTAATTTTTGGAGACTTCAATCAAGTAACAGAGCAGGAAGAGAAGTATGGGGGGAATTCGATTTCTTACTCGCAAGTGCAGGGGTTTAGAGAAGCTATCCAAGTGAATGAGCTGCTGGACCTCGGGTTTGTCGGCCACTCCTTTACTTGGACAAATGGACAAGCGAGAGAAAACAATATTCAAGAGAGACTTGATCAAGCTATGGCCACTATGGAATGGAAGGAGGCCTTCCCGAAGACTACCGTTCAACACCTCAACCGTTTTAAATCTGACCACAGCCCTATCCTAGTGGATTTGGAGGGAGAATTGAGGACGAAGAGGAAAATACCCCACAAGTTCAGATTTGAGGAATGTTGGCTTAGGAATGAGGATTGTTGGAAGATTGTGAAGGAAGCCTGGTGCGATGGTGGAGAGGTCATCTACAAAAAAATAGAAGCGTGTTGACATGAGTTGGATAGGTGGGGAGAAAGAACTTTCGGAGATGTCCCTAAGAAGATCAGGAAACTACAAAACAAATTACAGCACTTGAATTCGATAAAGCAAGAAGAGGGGGTAATTCTGCAGATTAAAGAGGTAGAGGTCGAGCTTGATAATGCACTCAAGGAGGAAGAAATCTGGTGGGCGCAAAGATCACGAGCTAATTGGTTAAAACATGGGGACCGAAACTCCAAATTCTTTCACCAAAAAGCATCACAGAGGCGAAGCAGAAATTGGATCAGAAGCATTAGAAATGATGCTGGGGTAGTATTCGAAGATGAGCATAAGATTGAGGAAGTGATGGTACAATATTTTGACAGCATATTCGAGGCTGAAGAAATTGAAAATGTGCAGCAAACAGTTGAAGTTGTGAAGGGAAGGGTGGATCAAAAGAAAAGAGAGTTTTTGGACAAAGAATTCACTGAAGAAGAAGTCATAGCAGCTCTAAAGCAAATGCACCCTACAAAAGCTCCCGGCCCCAACGGTATGCCTGCTATTTCTATCAAAAAATGTGGAAAATTGTAGGAAAAGATGTAGCTAAGAGTGTGTTGGATGTATTGAATAATAATGCAAATCCCTCCCCTTTAAATTATACTAATATCTGCTTAATTCCGAAAGTGAAGAATCCTAGGCATACTAAAGATTTTAGGCCTATTTCTCTATGTAATGTCATTTTCAAATTGGTTACCAAAACTATTGCAAATAGACTCAAATATATCCTCCCGGATATAGTTGGGGAATTCCAAAGTGCTTTTGTGCAGGATAGGCTCATAACAGACAATGGCTTGGTGGCTTTTGAAATCTTTCATTTCATGAAGAAGAAAACAATGGGGCAAAAAGGATACATTGGAGTCAAGTTAGATATGGCCAAAGCTTATGACCGGATCGAATGGAATTTTTTGAAGGAAGTGATGACAGCTATGGGTTTCTCCCCAAAATGGGTAAACCTGATTTGGAGGTGCATATCTACAGTAAAATCTGCAATCCTTATCAATGGAGTCCCAAGTCAACCCATTAGCCCAACTAGAGGACTCAGGCAAGGAGATCCAATCTCTCCCTACCTGTTCGTGTTGTGTGCAGAAGTCCTCTCGGGGCTCTTAATAAAGGCCCAAAACAGCAAGATGATTAGGGGAATTAGAGTGGCAAGGCAAGCTCCACAAGTCAATCACCTCTTTTTTGCAGATGATAGTATTCTCTTCTCTAGAGCAACGGACCAAGACATAATGGGGATCAAGGAAATTCTCTCTCAATATCAGGCAGCTTCGGGTCAGAGGATTAATTTGGATAAATCAGAAATCTCTTTCAGCAGAAACGTACCTAATATCAGACAAAATCAGATCCAAGACTGGTTGGGGATAAAGGCAGTGGAAAGACATTCCAAGTACTTGGGTTTACCTACATTTGTGGGTAGATCAAAGAAAGAGGTATTTGATTTTATTCAAGATAGAGTCTGGAAGAAGTTAAAGGGATGGAAGGAGAGATATCTCTCTAGAGTGGGGAAAGAAACACTAATCAAAGCGGTGGCTCAAGCGATTCCGACGTACATCATGGGTTGCTTCCAACTTCCCAAAGGTCTATGTCAACACATCGATGCCATGATACGAAGATTCTATTGGGGGAGTAAAAATGGAGAAATAAAAATCCACTGGATAAAATGGGATAAACTATGCACCAGCAAATCGGATGGTGGTCTAGGGTTCAGAAATTTTGAGGCTTTTAAATCAACGTTATTAGCAAAGCAAGGATGGAGACTGATGACAAAACCAAATTCACTAGCAGCTAAAATTCTCAAGGCAAGGTACTTTCCAAGAACTCAGTTCCTTAATTCATCTATGGGTTATACCCCTAGCTATACATGGAGGAGTATTTGCTAAAGAAGTTTTGGAGTTAGGGGGGCTGTGGAAGATAGGCGATGGTAGAACAGTTGAGATTTGGGGGTCACCTTGGCTACCTAAGCAGAATGGTCATAAGGTTTGGAGCTCTATCAATTCCCTAGAAGCTAATGCCAAAGTCAGAGAACTAATGAATGATGCAGGGGATAGCTGGGATGAAAATAGAATCAGAAGCATATTTATGGGTTTTGAGGCAAGCCAAATCCTAGAAATTCCACTACCAGCAACAACACAACAAGATCAATTCTTTTGGAAATTCACAAGAAATGGGGAGTTTAGAGTTAGAGAGGCGTACCACCAATTGATCAAACTGAAGAGGCTCCAAAATTAATGCTCCACAACAAACCACACAAAGAACCCACACTGGAAGAAGCTTTGGAAGGCTGCTGCTCATCCAAGGGCAATTAACTGTGCTTGGAGGATATTAAACAAATCTCTTTCGACGATGTTGAATCTGCAGCGGAGGGACGTGAATTGCTCGGCATTATGCTCGAGATGTTGGAACAAAGAGGAATCGGAGACTCATTTAGTGAAAAATTGTGAATTTGCTCGTTCTTTCTGGTACCTCAGCCCATTCTCAATTCGATCAGATGCAAACCCAAACATGAGTGCCATGGAATGGATCAACAACTTGATGGAAGCTCTCGATTCTCATGGCTTGGGTCTCCTCTGTTCATGCCTTCTATCTTTATGGACAGCCAGAAACAACTTACTCTTCGAAGGAATTCAACAATCGCCTCTGGATACAATTGAAATTGCCAAGAGGAAGCATGAGGAATTCTCATTGGCGATGATGAAGACTGAGTCAGATCCTCGAGAGATACCCCCTGGAGCCACCAGTCCTGTTACTTGGATCCCACCACCTACCCACTTAATTAAAATTAATGTGAACGCTGCAATCTTTAATGGGAATAAAGTGGGGGTTGGAATGGTAGCTAGAGACTCATTGGGCCATATATTAATGGCAGCTACTTGGTGTGGAGCGTTAGAACTCCAATCCCATGAAGCTGAAGCAATGGCTTGCCAAATGGGCTTAATGAAGGCCCAAGATTGTTGCTTTTTGGATATCATTTTGGAAAGTGATTGTGTTGAAGTCATTCAATGCCTCAAGTAAAGAAGAACTCACAGCAACTATTTCGGATCTTTTACTCTTGATTGCCTTAATTTAATTTCTAATCTTAGAATTGTTGAACTCTCTCATGTTAAAAGGAGTGGAAATAGGGTAGCTCATGAATTGGCTCAACTTGCATTAACCAATCCGAATTCTGTGTGGATAGAAGATGCCCCAATTCAAATTTGTAATCTTGCAATTTTGGACACTAATAGTCCTATTCATGAATGAAGCTACCTATTTACACTAAAAAAAAAAAGACTATTAGATCATTAACTTTAACCAAGTCATTTTTTGTTTAAGTCTTAAAAAAAAAAAAAAACAAAATCATTATATAAGGTAAAACAAGTTTTAAAAACACAAAGTTGTATATCATATTCTTCTCTAATTTTTTTATATATAGTAGATGAGTAATGCTAGGAAACCAACGTTAAAGGACTAGTAGGGGGCCAATAAGTGTAATTAGAGAAATAGTGGATGGTAAAAGAGGAGAGAGAAAAGAAAAAAAAATGATATTGACTCCCTATTGTCTCCTGACTTTTTCATAGTCGATATAATAAATAAGAGAAAGTCTTGGTAATATTAGGGAGACAATAGAAAGTCAATATCAGTTTTTCTTCTTTTCTCTTTTCTCTTTCCTTTTTTACCACCCACTATTTTCTAATTACACTCATTGGCTCCCTATTTGTCCCCTAACGTTGGTTTCGTAGCATTTATAAATAAATGAGTAATAATAAATTTACATGCTTTTTATAAGGTGCTCCTTTTTCTTATGTCTTTTCTTGCTCCGTTTTATCTCATTCTTCAACTAATGTGAATAATTTTTGTTCACTTAGAAACCCACTTAGTTGAACTTGTTTATAAAAATATTTGAACATCTAATATTTATCAAGATAAATTTGAGCTTAATTTTAACTCACTCAATAACCACGAATAGGAGACTTCATGACTGTTTAGGAAGTATTTGCACCCAAGTCGAGAGAAGTTTAGAAAGAAAAAGGAAAATATAAAATAATATTCATAAATCATGCACATTCATTAAAAGAATCCAAATCCAAGTTTCTTACACCAAGTAGCAGTTTCATTATACATGTGTAGAAGAAGAAACAAAATCAGTTGACATGTTTTGCATAATAATAATAAAAGAGGGGTGTATGAAAGAAACATATTATGAATATAAATATATTTGGGGGGAAAAAGTGGTGAATGAATTTCAAAATGATGAACATTAAGAACAAATCTGTGTCCATCACACTGTCTGAGATATGAAGAATATTTAAGATTAATTGATTCCCTTAAGTTTGAGCCCTTTTCTTTTGTACATCTAAAATTCATTAAAAGAGATGAACCTTGTGCTCTCAAGCCATGACTGTCTGTACAGTCATATCCATGATGATTCCTTCAATCGACCGATTGACGGAAAAAATCCCGCGATATCCGAGTAACAAATACGTTACTTTCTGCCGGAGGTTGGCAAAACTCTGATCCAACCTAACAAATAGCTTCCAGAGTCTAGAACAACTGGAAAAAGAGACTCGTTGATCCGTCTCCGAAGGTACGCAGATCAGCAGGCTTTACCAATGCTCTGCATAGAGGGCATGTCCTTTCTCTTTCAAACCTGAAAAGGAAGTTCCATTATTGGTAAAGATAACTCATTATTGTAACTGATAAATCAGAATGCAATTCAATCCATGATAGAGCACTATGGTGTTATTTGATCTACGTCGCTTATCCCGCCTTGTTAAATATTGGTTTGTTGTTCTATTTGCATTAAAAAAAAAAAATGCAGGGTCATAAACAAACTTGAATAACAGGCACAGTGGGCTTTACAAAGAGCCTAAGCCTCGCCTCTTCAAAAAATTGTCTTTAAAAGAGACTAAAGCTTGGCTTAAGCCTTAAAATAGTCTTATCATATAACTCAAAAACATCTCTAATATAATTTATAATTAGTCTGTTTGAAATTTTGACGGCTATCAAAATGGATAGTATAATTTTTATCATAAAAATTAAAGTTCGAAGATTTATGGGAAACCAGTGCTTCTGTCCATAAGGTGAAAAACAAAGAAGAATAATGGTGGCTACTCACTTAAAGATGTCTTCATGTAAAGATAATAGCTAAGATGTTGAGACATCTTCATGTGAATAGTCACCATAATATAACTACAGGCATCACTGTCGTTAAGGGTATCTTCATGTCTAAAATTGCACCTTCAATGACAAACTTACTGACAAGAATGTTTTATGGGATACGATAAGATGCATAACATTTATTTGGTGTAAAACTCATAATCTTTATATATAAATCTTTTGTTTGTTTTTGTATAGGGAACCCTTATCCCTTTGTATTATCCTTCTCATCCTAATGAAATTCCTTTTTCATCACCCAAAAAAAAAAAAATGCACCTCCTGGGAAGCTTCATTTTCAACAAGTCTTTAACAATGCATCTTAGCTCCTCATTCGTTCAAAGCATAAGAGGGAAATGATCAAGTTCTATTTATTCACACTTCTTGTTACAATCCATGTAATTACTAAATTACCAATGTCATGGAAGTAGATTTTTCAAAGTAAGCCTTGCACTTTACAGGCTAAAGTTCTAAATAAACAAAATATTAAGCAAAATTTTATCTCTTTTTTCCTGCACAAGAGAGATGAAAATCAATGAAAGACACTCTTGAGTACTTGCGAAAGTATGTTGTATTCCTTTAAATTAAAAGCAGGAAATAATTGAAAACATTTTTAGCTGATTTCTAGTTTTCCCTCTTTAAAAGTATATTAAGGTTCCACATAAACAACAAAAGGTCTAAATAAGGAAATTATGTATGAACTTACCATTCCGATACACACTCCTCGCAGAAAATGTGTTTGCAGCGCAACAATATTGGGGCATGCATTTTCTCCTGGCATATGGCGCATAAGTCACCAGCAGCATTAACCTGATTTCAATGGATTTTACAATCTTACTTAAAAGTGATTCCCAACAAAATATTCAATAACAGTACAATACATATATTAGTATTTAGACAATTTCTAATCCTTAAATATATAGAAACAACGTTACAAAGGAACAGCTAAACAAATGAAAGAACACTGCATGAACTAGAACAACATTGCCAATAGGCTCATTCCACTGCATATTACAAAGAATCACAAGAAATACTATGTCCGAAAAGTCTGACATTTCTCCTAGGAAAAAGATACAATGAAATAGCAAAAACCACATTGGCATAAAGCTCTTCCCACTGCCTATGACATAAAGAATCCAGCTAAAGTGTTCATTGACCAGAACCAATTAAAAGTGTCTCTAGTAAGGAGGATATCAATGGAAACGATAGGTTTAATTACTTTGAAGGTCCCCATAGTTTCACCGAATCTTTAATAAGGTGTCTATAGTTATAGTTTAGAAGTTTCTAGTCATGCATATCCCTATATTAGAAATAAGTTTGCAAGTGAATCCTTAGTACTATGCTGACATGATTAAACATGAGTCTAGAACCTTTACCACCTCTCTAAACTCAGATACTGCTATTGAAAGGAAGAAAAAAATATTTTTTAAAATAGAAACCTTTATCCAGGTAGGCATGTAAACCAAGGTAGAGTCTCCTGTGGAAGAAAATCCCAAAGATTCTCTAGAAGGTTGTTGTCAACTGGATGTCAATGAGGACATCAATCTAATTAGATTGCCTGATTTGTTTCACAAACCTTTTTTTTAAATAGAATTGATTGTGATATTCCTTCCTTTTTAATTTAGCTTATTTTTAAGAAGTTTTATTATTAGAAAATTTTCCTTTATTTTAAGCTAGTATTTCCTTTTTGGATTCTCACGGTATCCCCAACTCGACAGGTCAAAAACTAATCTGTTATGAATTGGAACTCCATTTAAGAGTCTGCTGCTGACCAATAAATTAATGCATATATAAGGCGGGATTCAAACCCCGGACACTAGCTTATGTAGACGAGTGAGCTGATCACTCAACCAACCCGAGTTAGTTGTATTTTCCTGTTTTCTAGTGCCTATTTCTTTAATTCATGCACAACGAGGATGA
Organism: Stylosanthes scabra; assembly: GCA_036250425.1. Classification (NCBI taxonomy): domain Eukaryota; kingdom Viridiplantae; phylum Streptophyta; class Magnoliopsida; order Fabales; family Fabaceae; genus Stylosanthes; species Stylosanthes scabra. The sequence goes on along the minus strand of JASCZI010151529.1, from coordinate 8,000 downwards.
TTTTCTGTACATTTGATAAAACACAATATTAAAACACTCCAAGTGTTGATTTATTTGCAGTGGTAGCAATGCAGAATACGGTTGTGCCAAATCTGAGAGTGGGTTTAATGTGAGGGGCAGCAGAAGGGTGGGTGAGTTGGAACTTGGAATGGCGTAACATAGAAGGGTCTAGTGAGTTGGAAGCTAATTCCAAATTGATATTCACATGTCATTTCAATCTCACATCATACATTTTAAAGGATATTTCCTTGGAATATTCTGTTTAATGGTGAGTGTGATTAGGGATTCAATTGAAAACTTTAGTTCAATGTAGGGAATTTATTAAAAACTTTTTAAGCTATAAGGACTTGATTATAAATTTAGAAAAACTAAGCCACTAGGGACCTCTAGAGTAATTAACCCAAAATTAAAACATTTCCCTTGTGCTATAGATAGATACTAGATGTCTAGACCTGCACAAAGTCACATTGCCATAAAGCAGATTCATCCTTAATATTATTAAAACTTCTAAAATAGCTTACCATAGCTGTCTCCATTTTTTAAAGTATAAGTTGAATATTCTCAGAAGACAACAGAAAAAACTTGAGCCAAAATATAATTATTTCATGCACGTAGATAAAATTACAAACTTATTTATCAAAAAGAAAATGGTCGAACATACCAATGAGTAGTTGCCACGGAGAGTGAAGAAAAACAAGAACTTTCAAAGAGAGGAAAGAGGGAAAAAAACCTAAACCTTATTTCAAAGGTACAACAAATAGAAATATTAAGTTTTCTTCGAAAATCCCTCTCCATATATTATCCATAAGTAATGGTCTGCTTTAGTAATTAGTACAATATTACCAAGTGCAATCAAACAAAAAAAACTAACTAAATATTCCATAGGGGAAAATTAAATTGTGAGATTAATGTGATAAATTCGATTGGTACATCTATGCTATACTAAAGGCACAATTAATCATTTTCATGTGAGTAATTATTTCTAAGTAAATCTTAAAGACCACAGCTGCATTAACTGATTGCTTTATTCTAAGATTGACGAAACAAGTTACTTGGAGGAAAATATTAACAAATCACTTCTTACGAATCTACCACTTACAAACCGCAACTTACAATATATTTTATAGGCTTGCATGTGCTTAGAAAAATATAATTTAACAACTTTTAAATAGCATATCATCAAATAACCCAGTATCAAAACATTATAAAGGAGAGAAAATTTATGTTTACATATGATTTTATTCAGATGTTAAAATGTGTTGTAGATATGTTGTCAAAAAACTGAAAGTATTACCTGCTCCATTGTGGCATTAACCCCATAATGAACTTCCTTTCTTGACAATGCTTTTAAGGCAGATATAAAGCATTGGACCTAATAACCTCATAGAAAGTGGAAACAGTTAGCATCATACACGAGTCCCTTCAAAAGCAGACCAAGGAATATTAATTTCAAAAAACAGAAACATACCTTCTCAACAACAGATGTTAGCTTGAAAGTTAAATACAACCCTGTGGTCAGGGATGAAAAGAGACTGCCATATGCCCGGTTTAAGAAAAACCGGTACCAAACGGGTGTTGGTAACAAGGCACGATACAATAGCAGTGTGTACTCAACCAGTGTTAACATTTGAGCCTGCAAGTAAGATGAACAATTTCAGATATCGTAACTGGTTAACTGTAAGCGGTAATTTTATACTTGTTTTATACGGAAAATGTTAAGCACCTGCCGACGAAAGCTATGACCTCTGCCACTTTTGTAATATATTAACAGAATACACTTGAAGGCCATTGCTGCCTGCCGCACCAATGCATCTGAAAGTCAATATATATGCTGAGCATTAATACCACGTACCAACAAAAATATGATTAACGATCCAAAGCTACAAAACTTAATGACACAAAAAAGAGATGTGATGCTTAGACAATCAAATATGGATATAAATTAGAGGAGATTCAGAAGATATAGCTAAGTTTGATATAGGCTACAATCAGCTGAGATCTTAAGATCACTTTTACTTACAGTAACTCTAGATCTACAACACGGCTAACTTTCCCTTTTAATGTTCAGAACGCTAGGATGAGGATTACATGAGAGATTGAGAAATGACAATGAATTAATAAAATAAGTCTTGAATGTAGATGGGGTAAAATAAAATTTTATGCAGAGACAAGTTTAGTTCAATTACTATCCTGCTAAAGAATCAAATATAGAGAATCCATTTTAATATACCCATCTATATTCAAGACGTATTTCATGTGACAAAAATTTTCAAAAGAAAAACAAATATGAAACAAAACAAAGAACACATTATTTCAGCATTACTGATCAATCAATCAGCTGCCAAATGGCACTGAAACTTAAAGAAGCCCTTGCATATGTAGGTCAAGCATCCCTTGTTCCCGTTAGACCGCGAAACAAAATTATTTCCAAGGATCTTATTTCCTGTCTCAACCGCGCAATATGGACATATTTTATATTAATGAAATAAAAGTTCTACACAAATTCACCTTACGAACATATTAACTGAAAAATGCAGAGAGCACAAGTCCATACCATTAACCAGGATGATAAATATTGCATGCCAGAAAGGTGTTGCTTTTGGAGGAACCAACACGAGTGGGTATAAAAGATCATCATTTCGGTACCACCAATAAATGAACATCACATGAAGCATGAAGGCAATAGATATACCAACAAGAACTGAGACTTTCCTATCCCCCTGTATAATAAAGCATGTATTAAGCCTTTATTTATTTATGAAGGGAAGGGAGGTTTAAAAAGTGGAACTATAAACTGGGTAATTCACCTTTAAAGCTGTCTGCTTCTTAACAATTTCATTTGACTTGAACATCACAGCTGATATCCAAATTGTGACAAAGAAACCTGCAAGTTCTCAAAATTGACTATCACCAATTAATAACAATTCAAAACTTCAAATTATGCAGAAAATGAAACTATATGCAAGAAGCTGTTCATCATACATGATGCACCTACTCATTACATTGCAAAGAAGAAAAGGCACAACCAGAACTTACAAGGAAGACAGAAAGCTTAGTAAGGTGTTCGTATAATCAAGAATAGAACACTAAAGAAACAAATCTCATGAACATCACCACTCATTTAGCTCTAGAAAAATATGTTTTTTACATCTCTTGCCCTGCGCCTGCTGGAAGGCAGGCACAAGTGCCATGATCCGCACAGCTATTTTACAGTTCTTTCGACAAACTTGTATTATTTAATCTGTAAATAGGTGTCCTGGAGTGACTAAGAGCTAAAAAATGTTTAACGTTGATTTATATGAATGTTGGCCAACAAACATTAATATTACAAATTTACAAAAAATTGAGGTGGACCCTGTCACCCGCAGAAAGAATGTTTACTTTGTACTGGACAGATATTGTATTATAAACAATTAAATTGCAACAAGTGTCACAAGTGAAACCCAAAGCTCAAATATCATATTCAACCATTCATGAACCTAGGAACACAGAATGCAAAATGCAGTGACAGTAAAGGGAGCATTTTACGTAACAGCAATTGCAGTAAGGAATTATTTCTTCCCTGTATTTGTTTTATAAATTTTCCTCATCATTAGTTTAGTCCTACATCCATGCCTGAAAGGTGCAAAACTCCTACTGGAGAAAACAGTAAACGACAAAAGTGTAACCTACATGTTCCTCAAAAATATTTGTGCAAAATATTGTCCCTTCCTCCACACAGTTTGATTAGACTTAACAGAAAACATTTAGTGCTGTAGCAAGACAAAACAAATTTAAACAAGAAGGAAATAATGATGTTAGCCATTACTACTTTCTTGGTTCTACCATTACCATTCCATCCAGCACATTCCTTAAGAATAAAGAAACAATCTAGGGCTCCAAGCACAACAGAACACCAAGTGATATGAATGGAAAACTATTCAGAGCATTATAATTCACAAGACAAAATCACAACCCAACTAGATTAGTTCAAGCCACATCATCAAATTCCGAAATGTACTAAACTACTTATCAGCAATGGATGTAAATAATAGCAACAAACGATGCCAAGAATCTAGTGGAGTATCCTAAGAAGAGCTTTTGTAACCAATACTATCATCAAACACATATTATAACCAATGCAGTAGGACAGAAGTAATGTGCTACCTTGCAAATGCTGACGGATGAAAACAACCAACAACAAGAGTGAGAAAGGAAGAATCTGCTCAATCCACTTTGCGATCTGCTGAATATCATATCTCTGGTAGTTTGATGAGTCCCTATTGTTACTATCTACACCATTCCCCGCATCACCATCAGCCTGCCCACTACCACCAGCCACAGATGACGAAGAAGCTGGAGGCACCAGAGGAACCCTCTCGCTGGCCGCAACTCCACTGCGACGACCCTCGGCATCATCATCAATTCCACCTCTATCAGCAATCATCTCAACACGACCATCATACCCCACTTCTCCAATCTGACTCCTCGACGATGAGGGAACAGAAGAACCTAACCCCACATTGTGATCATGCTCTCCAGCACCAATGATCCTTATTGCAACCTCCCCAGCAGCACTGTTGTTGCAGGGTGTCCCGGAAGCAACACCACCAGCATCATTAGGTGGTTGAATCCGAGACTCGGACCCCAATTCTAGACCCGTAACACCACCATTGTTCACAACCAAACTCTCAGAATCATGGCTTGATCTTAGAATGCCAGAGTAATCCAAGAGAAAGGAAAGTGGGGAACGTAAAGGGCTAACAAATGGTAACCTCACACCATACCATGTCACAGTTCCACCATTACTATTACTATTAACATTGTTATCATTACTTACACTACTAATATTAACATTATTATTCACAACACTAGAAGATGATGATGATGATGATAAAGACGACGGTGAATTAGAAGAAATGGTGGCATCCAAAGATTCCATCTTTGCCACAAAACAAACAGACCCTAATCCTCACTACACCTCCTTTCTGTGCGATCCTTCTTCAAAATTCTAATTTTGGGTTTGATCACAAATAAATGAGAAATAAAACGTGTGTTTGTTTTTTCTTTTTTTCCTTTAAAAAATGGGTATTTTTCTTTGTCTACCCCAGGACGAGAAAACAAGGTAAAGGGTTCATCACAAGAAAGGAGGAAAAAGGCATTGAATGAATGTAAAAGAGGGAAAGGGTCTTAGCTTCTTACCTGATATATGAAGATTGATTAAGCAAATGGGGAAAGGAAAAATGGGAAAACACAAATGGGTTTGCAAAAGGGATAACTTTGAGGGTTAAGAGTGTGAATGAATTAGTGAAAGAAGAACGATTTTGAGCTGAAGAAAGCAACAAGGGTGGCTGAAAATGAAGAAAGAAATGATGAATCAAGAAGAAAACGATTATGATGCTTATGATGATGAATGATGAAGGTGAACCATGAAAGGAAGGAATAGGAGAAAAGTCAAAGTCACGAAGCTGAAACCTTCGTTTTCCTTTTTTCCTTTTTTTTTATTATTTATTTTTCCTTTCTTTCCCTTTTATTTAATTCTTAGTTTCTTATTATTATTATTTGGTTGAGTAAATAACCAATATTCTTCTAAAAAATTTTAAATTTACCAAAATAAAACTCTAATTTTATTAACAATAATTTTTTTTAATTATTTTAAAATGTGATAAAAATATTAAATTACAAATATTATTTTTATATTTGTCATATGACAAATATATTAATGTATTTTGTCATAATTTTAAATAAATAATGATATTCTTACACTTTTTTCGTTACATGATATTTTTACATCTTTTAGTAAACACCGAATTTACATCTATATGAAAATAATGTTATTATTAATTAAATATATGTTTTAATATAAAAAATACAATACATTTAACAAATCAAGCGTTACGGTATTTTTATACGAGTATTAATTGTATTTATTAAAATAAGTTTACACATAATAAGACTATTTTAAATAATTTGAAAGTATTTTTATTGTTAAGGAAGGTCTTTGGTGAAGACATCAATGTGTTTTCTAGTAAAGATATTGAATCTTAACCATTGATTTGTGCTATTAAAATTTGTTGTGTAATTAATACTATCATTATAAGAGAAATAAATTTTTAAATATAATAATATCCTCACTAGAAGACATTTAAAGGTCTTTATAGTAGAATTTTCGTTATTGTTAATAAAACTTGAGATTTGCTTTGTCAACTCTAAAGACGTTATTATAAAATTAAAACTAATTTATAGTTTACTGTTTCATATTTTTATTACCCAGAAGAAAAAAAGAATAAAGTATCGTTTTAAAGTGTTAAAAAAGTGTTATAAATTAAATATTATATGTATTATTGTTTATATTTATATATAAAATTTAATAATACCAAAAAATATAAATATTTTATACTAATATTTATAATTTTTTATGTTGTCAAATGAATTGGATTAATTATATAAATTAATGTTCCTAATGCATATTACAAAACAGATTATTAATAAAATGTTTTACGTAACCAAGAAAAAAAACAATAAATGTGAGGGGGCTGTTGGGAACGGCACCGTACCGAAGATATTTTTGGGAGAAGAATACCAAAATATCCTCTGAATTATTGACATTGTTAGAACAAGGTTTTGACAACCAGAATAGGATCGAGCTATTTGAATAATCGATTAACAATTTAATAGATTTAATCGGTCCAATCAAAGGTTGAAATGAAATAATCATTTTGTGGTAAAATAATATTTTGGTCCCGGTCGTTTTCTATTTTGGTCCCTAATATTTAAAATCTTCAATTTTAGTTCCAAAACGTTTAAATTTTTATCAATTAAGTTCGGACGTTAATTTTTGGACGGCGTTAGAGTTGCTTATTCCTTACCCCAACCATCCTCAGCCACATTCTGATCCTCCCTCACAAGTCGGTTCACCCCAACCATCTTCTTTCTCCTCCAACTTGTTATTGCCACCATTTACATCATCTCCTCCCTCTCCAACAACAACAACAATGCCAAACATTAACAACAGCATCATGACCTAATCAAAGCATCTTTACTGAGCCACCACTTGTAACAAACTTCTAACGGTTTTAGCGAACGCGTCATCGTTGAGAGCCTGGTTCCACTCGCGTTCGTCCGGGAACCTCACCACGTGGACAGGGACTTCAAGGTGAGACAAGCGCGTGGAGGAAACGAGCCATGATTCTCTGATTGTACGCAACAGAGCGTGAGTGGTTGGAGTCGGAGAGGACCACAATGCTGGCCACTGCGTTCTTCTCACGGCGGTCCTCGAGCACCTTCATGGCTTTCTTGAGGGCCTCATTCATCACCGGAGCGCCGTCTCGGGACTGGTCAATCACGGCAAGCGCGTCGACGATGCGCCGCGCCGACCTCTGTCCCCTGGCGGTCATCCTTCGGAGCGGCAAAAGCCTCTTGGATCCGGCAGAGAATACAACTATGGAGAGACGATCGGCGAAGCTGAGGAAGGAAATCATCAATCGCATTGAGCTTTTTCATCTTCCTCGGAAGCTTCACCGGAACCTCGCCGGAAGCTAGCTTGGTGTCGGAATGCGTTCTCGTGAAATTACCATTTTGAGGTTCTTGGGAAGTGTGATGATGCGGGTAGTAACAGTAAAGGTTTATGGATTTGAGCCTTTGTAAAGGGAGGGACATCTTGCAAGTGGTTGTTGTTCTTGTTCTTGTTCTTGTTGTTGGAATAAATATAGTTATTGATTTCATGATGAAGAAGTTGATGTTGTTGTTGTGGCTGCTGTACATGGTAGATATAGAAGTTTGTTGGTGGGTCCCCAAATCAATTGGCCCACACAACTTGGCCCAAGGCCAATATAATAATAATAGTAGAAGTGGCTTATGCCACGAACAGAGAATTAGGTTTGGAAGAAAGAAAGAGAGAAAGAAGTCGTGTGCTCTCATGAGCGCCGTCGAGAGAAGAAGAAAAATGGAAAAAGGGCGGTTCACCAAGTTAAGATGTGCACTTTGGAACCGCCCTTTTCCATTTTTCTTCTTCTCTCGAC
>JASCZI010151528.1:8187-35825 GCA_036250425.1 Stylosanthes scabra | reverse complement strand
TATATATATATATATATATATATATATATATATATATATATATATATATATATATATATATATTTTGATTAAAACAATATAATTTTGAAATTTAGAGAAGAATAAGAGTTTGAATGTTTTTAAAATATTTTCTCTTAAACTCAATTTTGCATGGTGGTGAGTATGATGATGAGATAGGTGACTAACCATCCTTTGTAATCCTTTGGAACTCTGTTTGCCTTTAGCATCCCCATCAGTTCATCAGACGTTAAAGCATTTGGGTGCTTCCGGGCATGCTTTGCGAAAATTTCTTCGAATTTTGAAGGAACAAACCTAAAAATATATACGTATTGAAAATGAATTAATTTAATTACTGGATTTTTTACTAGTAAAATAACCATCTTTTCTAATTTTGCAAAATAAAAAAAGAATAGTCCACATGATGACATGAAGTAGTCAGTTATCAGTATATATAGCGTAAATATTATTTTGTAATAGAAAATACCAAACTAGTTATAAGCATCTATCTTATTGTTAATGTCCACGTCAAAAAACAGTAGTTAGTACAATTGGAATATTTTTTATTTTCGTTTTGTAAGTGTAAAGTCTAACTTGTAAAGTATTCCATATTATGATGATGGTTTAATTAGCAGATCCATAAAAATGCTATGTTTTTGTTGAATTTAATCATTAATAATAATAATAATAATAATAATAATAATAATAATAATAATAATAATTAGTTATAATTTAAAATTATTGTATTTAATTTAATATTTATAATTTTATGTAAGTAATATTCATAATTATATATTTATAACCATTAATATTATGCATTTAATTTAATAGTAATTAATAAATAAAAATAAAATTTAAAATATTATTAAGTTATTATATATGACTATGTCAAACTTTTCCTATATAAAAATATATGTTATAAATTGATCGCATGATACTCAAACCACATAAGATACACATGAAATTCATAATATAGACACTAAAAGAAAAATCATATCCTTGTAGACTTCAAATAATAAATAAATTTTATATATGCATCTAATTAACTAACGTTAGGCGGGTAAAAATAATTATATGAATAATCATTTAAAAGATCAATATAGTTAAGCGATTATGTAATCAAAATAATATTCTGAAAATATTTATAGCTAGAGACTGAAACACACACAATAGCATTATTAAATTAATTAAATGTATAATAAAATGATTAAAATCTGAAACAACTGGTTAGGTGTAGCCACTAATAATACCTTCCTTCAGAGTCATAGACGCCAGAGTCACTACCATGTTTTCCTTTATGGATATGTTTAACTTCTATTGGTAGCAGAATAGCAGAAAGAGACTTGTCCTACATGGAATCATAAGATTATCGTTAAAATGTACAAATAAAAATTAATTAAAGCATATATAAATTTTTGTATAGGAGGATCACTATGCAATTTATTTATTGCTTACGTGCATGGATTTGATAATTAACGAAGATTCTTTTCTCGGTTTATGCAACCACAGTGATGACCGTAGTCCAATATATGATTTTATTTTCAATCCAATCATATTATTTGTATTCATAAAAAAAAAATATTTTTACATGTATTTTATATGTTGATTAAATTATAATGAAATAAATATTATTTAAATTGATCTCCAAGTATAACATAAGTTATGAAGTTAAAATTCACTCTTAAAACAACTGAAAATTCAAAAACTAATTTAATGGTCGAGTCAAGGATTAATTTAATTATTTAATATTTTTAGTATATATATAATATTTTTAATTTTCATTAACAAAATAAATAAATTAAAAAAAGAACCATCATGAAAAGAGAGATGGGTTACCAAGCGAGTTTTTCGACTAAGGCCAAGATTGACAAATATAGCGCTAAAAACAGACAATAAAATCCCACAACCGATTGCACGAAATCCTGCAATAAATAAATAAAACCATCAATAAGAAATTAATAATAAATGACAACAAATCTATGAAATTAATCACATAAATTTCCGCTTCAGCACTAATAATTGTTATATTTATTTATTTCTTTATTTATATTTTTTAAAATGATTCTTTAATCATCGATTAATTATTATACAAGAATTTAGATTTGGAATTTCATGAGAAAAATTGATTATACTATACTGTAAAAAGTTTAATTATCGTAAAAAAAAAGTTTAATTTTAATGTACTAAAATTAATGGTTTATACAGTTATATAGTTATATATAATTTTTTAATAACCAATCACATAATTTATAAAAAAAAAAATATTATTTTTATAAAGTGATGATAAATAGTTAAATCCAGGTGTAAAACATTGTTATACTTATAGTGTATTAAGAGGGTGCATTAGAATTAAATTATGAGAAGATTAGATAAATAGTAATAGTAAAAATTAACCTTGGTAAGTCTCCCATGGATAAATGATGCCATCGTGATTCCTGTCAAAGAATGCAACATGCTTTTGCAGAACATTTTCATCATGTGCTTTTGCCCTCTCCGCTACTTTTCCTGAACACACGAATTAGGTGAAATAGACTCACAACCAGACTTGAGAGAAGGATCAATCAATGATTGAATGGTAACATGTTATATGTGTATGCTTTCGTTGGTTGCAACTTGCAACTTTTATATATTAGGCCTAAATTGTAGTCAAATGTAATCTGAACTCTATTTAGGTAGATTCTTAGTATATCTATTTATGTAGAATTACAAAGAAAAAAAAAATAAATGATAAAAGTATTTTTAAAAAAATTAAACCGTGAACATAACAAGAATATCTATATCTCAAGAGTCAACATGCCACATTGCCACCCGGTCTACAATCTTTTTTTGGAAAGTATGGAAATATTAGGGAGCAAAAAATTGTGTTCACGGCAGTCACAGAATTTGGGGTTGAAAGGTGGACAGGTGGTAATCAAAACTTCTAGAATAATAATGAGACGACAGAGGTCAGAAATATATCTTCAGGTTCGATCTTCGTAACGAACTTCAAAATCCCAATCAAGAACGTAGGAGCCTAAGTTACATGAATACAAATACGACCACTACTACGTCACAATCCCCTTATGCAACGGCCCAATCCCTAACTGATCAAAGAAGGGCCTGTAATCCTATTTCCTAAATTCACCCGAAATTAAATCATATTCGAATGGATCTCGTACAGATTTATTTTTTAATTAATAGGAATTATCATGGGTATATAAAAGAGTGATCGACTCTTTCCTTCAGGTACATCTTCTAAACCCTACTCCATTGCTTGCATTAGGAAAATTCTCAAATCTTTATTTGGCGAAGCTCTGTAAGTGCACAACCACCTTTCATATAAACCACCAACGTTCTGTCTTGACACTTACGATTACGTCGGTAGTCCCAAAACCCCTTAAAGTTCCATATAAAATACATTATACATTAGCATATACATATATAAAAGTTAAAAATATTATATACATATAAAAAATCTGTTTTATATATTTATATATAAATAATTATATTGATTAATTTTTTAAAGTGTATAATATATTATAACATATATTTTATACAAATAATTAAATTAGTAGATATTTTTTTATATTCGTAATATATATGTACTTTATAATTTTTTAAAAGTAACAAGTAACTTTTAACTAATAAAGCATATTTTATATCAAATTTAATTAATTTTAAATTAAAAATAAATATTTAAATAATATGAATAATTAAATATTCAATTTAATATCTTAAACTATATATATATATAGTTTGTAAATAAAAAATAATAAAATTTATTCAAATTTGAAAAATAGGTATCTACGACTACTTGTATTTAATACATATATAAAATATAAGACAAAAACTCACTTATCTTTAATAAAAAGTTAACAATTAAGAATATTAAATTATAAATATATGAAATTATCTAATATTCTCTACTTTTTACTATTTTTATATAAAATAAAAAATCAAAGAATTGTATTAGAAATATACTAAAACATAATTATTATAAAATACATATTAAAAATATTTTAAATAATGTAATATATATATATATATATATTTAATAATTAATTTACTGATTAAATTTTAAGGCCTAAAATTGCAAAATATATCATTTTTGAAAATGAGATGGGGATACCCTATTATGCATGGACACGAATATGGACACGGGATACGACACGACACGCGACACGTATACACATCAATTTTAATTTTTTATATGACATCGGGACACGACATATATATAAAATATAATATATTTTTAATAAAATTATAATAATATTTTGATATTTTATTCATATTAAAATTTAAATTATTATCTTTAAATAATTTTAATATCTACTTTAATTATATAAAACATTTAAGATAAATTTTAATTTTAAGAAATAGTCATATAAACTACTTTTAAACTCATTTTATAAATATAAGTTAAGAATAAAGTTGGACAAGCAGACACGTAACGATATTTTGGAGTGTCAAATATATTCGAAGAGACATTTTTTGCTTTTTTTTAAAGATACGGATGGACACTTAAGACACACGTATCGAACGAGTGTCCATGAGTATCATGTCTAAAATATGTCCGACACATGAGCACGCCAATTCGCTGAAGTGTCCGTGCTTAATAGGGCTTTTCGAATACCAAATCCCTGTGTGTTGGAATTTGGAAAGCAACAGTTGCCTTAGACATGAAGATATAACGAAGGAGGAGAGAGTGGAGGAGAACCACACAAATAATTACCACGACTTCAGACAAGTCACCATCCAATATATAGGACAATAACAAAAAATTAAATTTGAAACTGGAAACTGACGACAACAAGTGTTGCATCAAGAAGAGAAGAGGAAATTATTCGTCCACTAGATTTGAAATTTTTTTTATGATATAAATTTTACTTTTTATATTATATAAAAATTAATATAAAATATAAATATTGGTTATAAATATAAATTTTTATATGTTTTTAATAAAATTTATATCTGTATTATTTATATTTATACTAAATAAATTTTTTAAAAAATACTAATAATATATATTTGTTGAATTAAAATATATTTTAATTTATTTTAATTTTATATATTTTTTTATAGACACAAAAGTAAAAGTATTTTTATAAAAATAAAAACCTTAAGAAACAAAATTAAAATTTAGATATATATTTAAAATATAGTAAATATTAAAAATAAAAATATACATACCTAAAAAATATATGAATGAGTAAATACTAAATTAGTATTTGAGATTGTTAAAATCAAACAATTTACTCTGCAAAGTGTTAAATACCTAAACCAGTCTTTAATATTTATATTTCTTAAATAATTTATTTGCGGCCTAAGAAAAATATAAAAAATCTCAAATCAATCGTTTAAAAATTATAAAAATTTAAACACAACAATTTCTTCAATTTTGTATATTTTCTAAGAGAATATTGCATTGTGTAACCGATACAAATATTTCAGACTATTTTATATATTTTGAAATTAAAAAAAAATAATCAAGTTTTCCAAAAACAAAACCGTATTGGATACCGCAGCGAGTTCCAGGAACTAGTGTGGTTTACATGAAGAGCTTTCATCGCTGGAGGCGCGTGCAGCGCGTGGATAGGCCTTAAATTGAACCAAAGGCCAAACGAAGAGGAATCATGTATCTTAAGTAAGAGCTAATTCTTCTAGGATTATTATCCGAAGTTTTTCCAAAATTATTTTTTTTTTCTTTCAAAATAATAAGGATTGAACTCTAAATTTCTAGATGATAAAATAAAGTTAACTACTTCCTAAGTTTTAAGGAGGATGCATATATCTCTAAGAAAAATAGTTTAAAGGACAACAATTTTGAAAACAGAAAATTAAAAACAATAATGGAGTGTTAAATAGGAGAATATTATTGGGTACCGTCTTGGCTATTGTCGCTGCTGAGTTCTGGTGGAGGAAATGAGGTAGCCATGATTGTTGCTTCTTTAATTTGTTTGATGGATCAGGAATTAGGTACCGAAGCGAAGAAGGAGAGAGAGAGAGAGAGAGAATGATAATGGAGAATAATGGAAAAGAAGGAATGGAAGAGAGGCAAAGATAAATTGGTGATGATGAAGGGAAGCGAAGAAGTGCTTTACATAAGGGTATGGAACAGATTCAGATTCCTTTTGATTAAAGGTGTAGTAGAATAGAAATGCATTTATAATTATGTGGTGGGCGATTCCAGACGTAATATATATGTCTGCTTTATTTGTGTCCTAATTGGCGAAGCTTTAAAGCTTTTGTTAGCGGTTAAGATTCCCAACCTTCCTCGTGTGAACTCTCAAACGTGAACGATTGTGTGTAATTAAACTCATGCGTGCGTTCATATTCATACATGGATATATATATATATATATATAAACATATTGCACAAGTTTAAGTAAACTAAATTTCATTTTGGATCCCAAATAATGTTACATCAATAGGATCATATGCCAAAAATATTTATTTGAAATTAAATGCGAGATTTGACACTCTAATATTTAATTTTAATTCAATTTATATTTTATATTGTCTTTGATTATTTTATTAAGATAATTATATAATACGCAATATTTTATTAATTTTAATTAAAAGTGACATAGTTTTTTTAAAGTAAAATTGGTTTCAACTCATCTATTAATTTCAATATATATTTTATTTTTAAACCAATTTACTTCTCGTATAGTGATACTCCAAAAAACTCCATTGGAGATATGAATATTTTTTTGTTAAAATTAGATCAATTAAAGAAAGTATATAGAGTAACATCAATATTATAAATATATCATTATCATAATATCAGGACAAAATCTTACTATTTAATTATTTCTTTATACTATTACTCACACTGTTCATGTAATAATGTAATATAGACCCCTTCGGGTAGATCTTTATATTTTTTCTTTCACCGTATTTGACTTATATTTGTGAAGCTCATATATTTATAGAGAATCTTTTATTTACCGTTTGTTTTTTGAGGCTAGATTTGAAATTTAATAACTGAAGTGCAGTACTGTGTTTAGTCAGTAGAAATTAGAATTAAAATTTTAATTTTTATTTTTAGAATTTCAGTATTTTTAATATCTCCAAAAAATGAGAAATAAGGGGATTGAAGTTTATGAAGATAAAGATTGAAATTTTAATATTTTTTTTACTCAAATACCCTCAGTTAATATTAAAATTTCTAATACTAGCATTTTTTATTTTTTTATTGACTAATTTAATCTTTATTTTTCAGTATTTGTCTTTTTGTAAATTTTAAACCAAACATAATAATAAATTAATTCAATCTCAGTTTTTTAGTTTTTATCTATCAGTCTATGTTTCTCAATTTTTATCTCTTTACCAAACACAATCTATTTAGATATTTATCTTTATACATCTTATATAATTCACAAATTTAGATAATTAATATTTTTCTTTGCATCATTATTATCGACATTAATTATCGTTATATTATTATATATAATAGTTAAAATTTTAGCACTAAACATACTAACATAGTGCATTATTTTGATATTATTGGTTTTTTTTTTTAATAATTCTACGTAAACAAGTGATTTTGTCCAACCAAGTCTAACCAAGTGATTTATTTTTATACTAAATAGAAGACTATTTTGATGTCGAATAAAATTTTATTTATGTGTAATTTTTTATACTATTTGACACCAAAATAATATTATATTTAGCATAGAAATAAATTACTTGGTTGAACTTGATTAGCCAAAACCACTTGTTCAAAAAGCATTACCTTTTTTTTTTTGTCCAAAAGAAAGAAACAAAACACTAACACCTCAAGGCAACTAGGTGTATATCATCCTGAATTACAGATAAAAGAGGAATAGGGAGAGAAATCATTCTGAGTAATTCAATTGTTGCTCTACCGCCTGACTTGCTAACAAGTCCGCCACTCTAGTAGTTGTTCTTTGTATGGGAATAATTTTCGCATTCCAATTCCAATGAATTACATCCAAAATCTTTGAGAGAAGATCTTTGTTGGCATTGCACCCTGCAGGGTCTAATATGCAAGTAGCTAAGAATGCCTCTAAACAATCAGTTTTACAAGTAATATCCCTAAAGCCACACTCTCAAGCCAGCAGCAAACCTCTCCAAATAGCAAATAACTCAGCCCTCACAACACTGGTGGACAAAGGAAGTAAACCATTGCAACATTTGATCCAATTACCTTAAGCATCTCTAACTACACAGCCAAAACCAGCACGCTGATAATTAGGATTGATACTAGCATCACAATTGACTTTTATCCTGTTACCAGAAGGGGGAATCCACTCTTTTATGAGAGAAGCTAGAAGTAAAGAAGGTTGAAGATTATTCACAGTTTGCAAATCCTTGATGGAGGCACAGCAAAGGGACTCAACCTTGTGACAAGACCACTCATCTAGTCTATTAAAAACAGAATTGTTCATATCACACCAAATCCACTATAAAATAGAGCAAAAAGGAATATCATCATGTCTAATACAGTGAGAAAACCAAGCATAAATGTCCAAATTATGAGAGTTTCTCCACAAGGAGTGATAAAAAAGACTCCAAATACGCAAGGCCATGGGGCAATCTCTAACACAGTGCAGAGTAGTTTCAGGCACATCATTGCATCTAGAACAAAGGTTTGAAGAAGCCATGCCTTAATTTTCTCTAGCACTTTCAACCTCCAAAGCCAAAGTCAATTGGAATTAACATCCCAATTATTATTCCTTTTTGTGAGTCACAAAAAGCCATTTCTAGAAGAATAAACATTGGAACTGAATTGAGCCCACTTCCAAGAAGGGGCACCACCCTGATTTAAAGAAGGACAAAGTAGCTGCAACAATTGAGTTACATGAGCAGGTAGAGGAGTATATAAGAAATTAAAGTTCCACTCTCCATTTTGTCAAACATCAGTAATCCTTAACTCCGAATCAGCAATATGCACATAATCAACCATATCACAAAGCTTACCTTCTGGCACCCAATTCCCAAACCAAAAGGATTGGTTGACATCACCAACATTCCAGATAAAACCACATCTCAATTCAGAAAGAGCAAAGAGAATATCCCTCCAAATTTTAGAAACGAGCAGGAGGGGGAGAGTGCAAAGCCATAAGGGAAGAGGGATATTTAGCTAAAAGAATTTTAACCCATACCTTGTCAACATTGATCAAAACCTGCCAAGCAAGCTTACCCAAGAGAGCAGTGTTGACCGTTCTAGTATCTCTAATCCCAAGCCCTCAAAATCTCTTTGGTGTAGTCACTTTCTTCCAATTGACAAGACTGAGACTCCGAGAACCCACAACACCCTTCCACAAAAATTGCCTCATCAAGGCATCAATACTATCATAAACGGAGGAGGGCAGCCAGGCAACTTGAATCTGATAAATCAGCAGCGCTGAAGCAATAGATTTAACGAGACAAGGGCGACCCGCTCTATTCAAAAGCTTTCCTTTCCAGCTAGACAATCTGGTTATAATCTTATCAATAATCCCATGAAATGCAACTCTACTAGCTCTAGGATTTCCAAGATTAACCCCAAGGTATTTTCCAAGATCCTGAGTGAAGCGGATATTAGAAATACCGGTAAACATCTCCTTGCGCCTACGCGTCACATTTTGAGAACATACCAGCTTTTCTATACGAACGCTTTATGACAATAACGATGATTTTTGCGAGATTCGAAGGAAATTTTGTTTTGTTAGTAATGATAACATTGAATTATTGCCCTATTATTGCACCTAAGTCATATTTAAAGAATTTTTGTTATTATAGTGCCACACTTTTATCGCGACAATTTAACCATTAGTTTCGGTAATAGACAGACGTAATAATATTTTGGGATCATGAAATATTATAAGATGGATTTATTGTTGAGATTAGCTTTCCCCAATCTTTTAAAAATTCGAAATTGACCCCCCTCTAGAAGCCTAGGACCGCGGTCATCACCATCATCATAAGCACCTCCACTATGGTTCCCAACCACTACATTTATTACAACTTTCCACCCATTGGCCACAAAAAACCGCGCCACTCCCCTCCCTAGGTGCCGTCGGCTTTGGCCCCAAGTAACCCTAATTTTTGGCTCATTTTTATGAAGCCCCTAACCCTAAACTACCCTCTATATATATGATACTATCTTAAGAGCTTTGGTGCACAATTTTACTCTCATTCTCCCTTCTCTTCCGCAGCCACACCCTCCCCCTCTTAGCATCATTTATGAATATTTTTGTTAAGACAAACACATTAGTTCCTAAGCTCTTGAGGTAAGAACTAGGTTGAGAAAGAGCTAGAGAAGCCGTTGAAGCTTCACCGTCGCCGAGACCACCACACTGCCGCTGTGACCACCATCGTGAAGCTCTCCGCCGTGGCGACTTCGGACCAGCCACCACCAACGTCCTCTTGTCCTTTCTCTTGTTCTTCTTCATCTCTTATTCTAGAGTTATCTAAGGTAAGGTGCAATACCTAGGTGCAAGTTCTTAAAAGTGTTGTCATAAGGTTTAAGATCCTAAGCTTCTTGTCTATGTCTTGTTCTAGCCCTTCCTCTTAGTTGTTGCTCGAGTTTAGCAGCATCCTCACCAATGAGACAAGCTTGGATCCGTGGAGAGTTCATGGAACTTGGTGGATCCGTGGAGCAAGAAGGAGATCTTGCGAGTTTAACTTGAGCTTAGAAGGTCTACAAGAGGTAAGGGGTTAGGCTAGCTTAGACTAACATGAAATGAACAAAAACACGTTGCATGCGAGAAGATGAACTAAAGAATGAGTAAAGTTAAAGTTTTGAATACTTGCATGAGTGTTATGATGATCTAAATGAAAGCCTACTAAGTGCTTCTATGATTTGACTGCATGAATAAAGAAAGAATGAAATCTATGCTTATGATGCTTGATGTTGGCTTCGGCCATGATGATGTTCTGATGATATGATATGTTGATTTGCACTCTATGATGATGAATGATATGAGAATGTATATATATATATATATATATATATGAAATGCTTGCTTCGAAAGAGTGATGAAAGATGAGAAAACATGACCTATGACGACCACAACCGGAAATGGTTATCATACTTGGGTTAAATAATGAAAAGTGACCAAACATGAATGAGATGGTTTCAGTTTTCCTATGAGAAAAAGAAAGGTTTTGTTAATAAGTATGTTTAAAACGAAATGATTCGTAAAAAGAGATTTTAAAGAAATAAGAAGCTAGAGTTTTGAAGTCTTATGAACTATGATTTTCGAAAATTTGTTTATGAAATTATGTGAGGAGTTTCAACAAGAAAAAGATTGATTATACCAAAAGGTTTATGAGATTTGAGTACAAACAAAGAATGTTTTGGATTTAAGGCTTATAGCCGAAAAACTACCTATTAAGATTTACTAAAGTTATAACTAATGATTTTCAAGGTTATTTTCAAATAAATGGTTTGCTTAGAAAATGGTTTTCAAAAGAATTGATTTAATGGAAAAGTTTAAAAGAGGCTTTCATTGAAGTGATTTCGAAAACGGTTTTGGTGAAAGAAAAACAAGTTTTATAAGATAAAAGATTTTGGGGGATATAATATCAAGATACGAAAATGATAAGATACTTAAATGATCAAGTGAAAAGAGAACAGGCTATAAAAGACTTGAGAAAAGTTAAAACAATAACAAAGACAAAGACAATCATAAGAGCATGGAAATAATGCACACGACACAAGAAAATATCATAATGAATCTAATATGAAGGTTAAGAGCTAATGCACTAAAAGACACCAAGATAAACTATGAGGTTGAACCTTCAAAATATCATAAAATACTAGGGTAATAAGGTAGCCTTTAGAAAAGTGAAAAGACAAGTATTCTCAAGGAAACAAAAGATTCTAAAAGCTTACAACCAACAAAATTTTTTGAAGGATATTGAATATCCATTTACATAAGACTTAAACAAGAGAAAAGGTATCAAAATATAAAACTTAAGAAAATAGTAAAGGGTAACCTAAAGGCCAAATGGTCATCTAAAAGACATCAAAAGACAAATCCTAATATAAGTGCTAAATGGATGCTAAGGCTATAATAATGCAAGGATGAGGGAATAGAGAAAACTACTAAAGAACCCTAAGTGATGATAACCTGAGTTTGAGATAAATGGTTGTTGGTCGGACCGGGTTCCGTAGTTGAAACGGTCTCCGGTCGAGTTAATAGGTTACGAACGAAGCAAAAGAGCATTCGAGCAAGGATGAAGGTTGTATCCCGCTTGCACTGCTCGTGTGGCCTAAGAGAGGGGTCGATCCCCAAGTATGTATGAGATATTGTTTCTTCTCTGCTGCGAAAGGACGTCAAAAGAGTATTACGCCTAACAAGGATGGTGGTTCGTTCCGCTTAGTCAGCGTGCCTTAATGTTGGGGATGGAGGTGTCATCCCGCTCGCGATAAGACGGCGTGGAATAAGGTGGTATTGCCACGAAGCGCATCCCTGTTTGAAGAAACCATATCTAGACTTGTTCCGAGTAACGTCGGATGCAGGTAGTAGACTGACTCATGAGCTCATGGCCTGCATTAGAAAAGGCATGCATCATACCGTCGTTTGCATTGTGTGCACAACCACTTGGTGTTGTTAATATTTGCACGGCCGCTTAGTGCCGTTACTACTTATGTATGTTTGATTGCTTGTTTATACGTTTGCGTGTACTTGTACACTTGTCCCTTGCCCTATATTGTTATAAGATGATATGAGTATGATTTGAGATAACGATGTCTTAACGAAAATGATAAACTGGAATGAGGAGATGATAACAGATATTCATAGTAAACATTGAGGTGATGGAAATGATTAAGAACCTAATAGCTTACTTGACTAACGATGATAGAAATGACAATAGTTAGAAGATGTATGTATGATTCCTATGTGATGTAAGCACTTAGGTGATAGTTGTTACCTTTGTGTACTCCGAGCTGGGAACATTAGGTTCTCACGCCTTCTTTCTTACCCTCCGCGCAAGTATATATTCTCACTATGTTGCCCGTTAGTTTTGGAGCCGATAGATCTGGATCCCCTCCTACTCCCCCACCTCGTGCCGTGATTAGAGCCCTGGTGCGTAGGACCCCATGTTACACCGCACCCGAGTATCACCGCCTCTTTCGCACTCAGCTACCCCGTGAATCTAGCCCTGTCCCAAGGACTTTGGATGATGAAGCGGAGAGTAAGGATACCTCCAAGAGTACCCCATCTTCGGGTAGCAGTTCTCGACTCTATAGTACCGACACCTCATCCTCCGACGTTACTTTTGGACGTAGCTATGACAGCACCGGTCGTTCCTCCGGTTCTTCTAGCGATGTGACTTTTGGTTCAGACCCTCGCTCCCCATGGCCCTGTCCAAGCATTTCCTCTGGCAGCTACACCTTCGAGGACGATCTAGTAGATAGGTACTTCGCCAGGACCTTTCCCACGCGATCTCCTATTTGAGTAGTGAGCCTCGCTAGTTGTTATTACAACAAGAGGACTAGGAAGTTTTGGTTCTTATATTGTAGTAGCTCGAGACCTAGTTTAGACAACCCTTACTGGGGTTAGGCCGGGATATCCTAAGTCCATGTACTATTGTAACTAATAACGATATTATCGTTAGTATTTTCTTTGTATTTCATTTTCCGCTGTATTCGCTTCATGTTAAAGCTTGAAAGTTATATGAATGAGAATGAGAAGTTTTGTTTTTTCACCTACTTGACTACTTGTCTTTACTTCTATATGCTATATGGCTTTATGTTAAGATATGATAAAGAAAGTATTGAAAGTTTCCGCATACGATGACGGTAAGTCCTCGACAGGCTTGTATGTAATTATTATAAAATGTAAGTAACTTGTCTAGGGCCTACCGAGCTAACAATCTGGCCATAGGTATAATCATGACATGATGAAAGTCGGGTCGTTACACTCAACACCATACGTACCTGAAACTTAGTAGCTTTGCAAAAAAGGAGCAGGTCATCCGCAAATATAAGATGAGAAATTCTCGAACCCCCATGCGACACTACAACAGGCTCCCAGACATCAGACTCAACTTTAGAAGAAATTAAGCAAGCTAACCTTCCCATGCATAGAACAAAAAGTAAGGTGACATTGGATCCCCTTGTCTAAGTTTTCTAGCTGGCACAAAACTTTCCAATTTCTTCCCATTCCAAAGAATTGACAAAGAAGAAGAGCGAACACAGTCCATGATTATCCTCTTAGTTCCCAGAGGAAACCTGGAAATATCAAGATTTTGCTAAAAAAACCTCCAATCGACTTTGTCATATGTCTTTTCTAAGTCAATCTTGAAACCAATTACCCTTTTGCGAGACTTTGTATGCTTCATGAAGTGAAGGATCTCCTAAGCAATGACAATATTTTTAGGCGCACCTTTTCCAGGAATGAAACCTCCCTACAAGGGCCCGGTGACATCAATGAGAAAGGGACGCTGTCTCACAACAAGAACCTTTGTAATTATCTTATAAATCACATTACAAAGATTGATGGGGCGAAAATCTTTCATAAGGGTAGGAGCTTCAACTTTAGGAATGAGAACAATCAAAGTCTCCAACATTGAGGGATTAAGGGGCTCACCATTGAAGACTCTTTTAACTGTTTGCCAAACATCAAAATCCACAATATGCCAATACTCATTATAAAAGAAAGCTTGGAAACCATCCGCCCCGAGAGCTTTGAGTGGATTCAAGCTCTTGACAACAGCTTCAACTTCACCGAGGGTTACATCTTTAGTAAGATTGCAAAAAGCACCATTAGAGAGAGTTGGATAGGGAATGCCCTCTAAACCCTCAAGATTAATATTCTCAATAGAGCAAAATAGATCCTTGTAGAAAGATTGAGCTTCCTTTTCCAGTAAATCAGGGTCTGTACTCCAATCACCATTCTTTAGAAAAGCCCATGAATCTTATTCCTCTTTCTCCGAATAACTATTTGGAGGTGGAAAAATTTAGTGTTGCGATCGCCAAATTTCACCCAATTTTTCCTCGATTTCTGATACCACAAGAGTTCTTCTTGAATAAGGCATTATTGTATTCTTCTTGCAAAAGAGAATCCTGTTGTCTCAACAAATCACAATCCAAAGTCTGTCATTGCTGCTGAACATCATTTATCTTTTTTTCTAAGTCTCTTTTCCGAACAAAAATATTTCCAAAAATTTTCTTGTTGAATTCAGTGGAACTCATCCTAACCTATCAGAGACAATTAACAACACCAGGATATCCTTTAGACCAAGCTTTACATATAGACCACATCATGGTACTGAGGATGAGTTGCCCAAACTGCCTGAAACCTGAAAGGGCGAGCTCCTTTGTTACGAGGAAAATCAGAACAACAGACAAGAAGCGGAGAATGGTCAGAGTATAACCTGGGAAGCACCTCAAGAAAGGCCTCTAGGAACAACAAACGCCACTCTTTGTTGAGAACACACTGATCAAGCCTTCTAGGAATATTCCTATTCCCCTGAATCCTCCAATACCAAGTGAAATTCATTCCAACAACCCCCATATCCATCAGCTCACAATTATCCAAACAATCAGCAAACAAAAGAGCTCTAGAAGTAGAGAAGAGGCCACCCTTAACTTCACTCGGTAAAAGCACCTCATTGAAATCACCAATGACTGCCATAGATGGCGCTACAAACCCAAGAACAAGAATTCCAACTAATATGCAAAGACACACATTGATAGAAAACCTCAATAACAGAAATAGACAAATTCAAAGAATCATCAACAAGAATCCAAATTCCACCCTTATGACATGTTGCATCCATAATGGTAGCCGGAGAACAACCCAGACGCTCCCAGAAGATTTTCAATCTGGTAAAAGGCGTATGAGTTTTAACAAGAATACACAGAGAATGATGAAATTTACAGACCAACTCCTTACAGTGAGCACGAGCGACTTTGTAGCAAGCACCCATAATATTCCAAGACAAAAAAATAATTTTTGTACAATCCATAAACACCATTGGAAGGAGGAACGAAAATGAGAGACCTCAGATTAATGGTTCCGGGCCAATCCATCGGAACCAAGGACCTCTGCTTTGTTTTTCGCAGAGTGTTCACCCATAAGAGTACTTCCATTGGCTGAAGCATGGTTGACACCAATGATCTGCACGCCGATGAGATTGGCTAAGACCGGCGCTACACCCACCAGTTGCTTTCTAGTATATGTACCAAGGTTGCCGTCGGCTCTCTTCACGCCAGAACTGACAGGGTTTTCTGCGGCCGGCGAAGACTGCAGGGAGTTTGGCTGGGCTCTCCTGTTCTTGCCCCTTGCCGATAGTGTGTGATTGGGTGTACAACCCTTGCCATTATTAGCAGCAGCCGAGGGCAAGCTTGAAGGGGAAGCCTGTGTCTGCTCTCGTCTAACCGGTCTCTGGGTCTTGGAGGAACTAGCATGGCCCGAACCAGAAACATACGCATGGCCCATCTTCACGTTACCCGCTCGGCCCAATGGATGTGTGCTCTGCTTATGAGGAGGATCATGTTTGGGCTTTGAAGGAGTATGTTTGGGCTTTTGACTATATGGTCCAACCTTCGTGCTGTCCAAAGGATTCAAATTTTTATTTTCTTTTCTTATAACAGTAGTCCAACCCTCATTTACGTCTTTTGAAGATTCCATACAATCTTTATCAATAAATGCATGTAAAGGTTTCTCTTCAAAATCAGCTTTCTTGTGATCATCGGTATTAGACGTTACCGTTTTGCCAAATTCAGAAATCTTGTCTGCAGGTGATGTTCCCGGAACTTCAGGAGCCACCACTTTCACACTCCCTGTTCCGCCGGTATCATCGATTGGTGGAGAATTGTACTCTCTGGTTACGTGGCCAAAACAACTACACTTACCACGGATTAAATGGAGGCTCTCGTATTCTATATCATAGACATAACCATCAATCCTTACACCTCTCTTAACAGCCTTGCCAAGATCAATCTCAACATAGGCTCTGACATATTTACCTTTTTTAGCAGATTTGGTAGCCAAATCAACTTTAACAGGTTTGCCAATTGCCTTAGCTATACGTAGCATGGCTTGCTCTTGATAATATCATATATTTAAACCGAAAATTCGAATTCAAACCATGGTAGTACCAAACGACTTCTCGCATGATTTGAAAGAAGCATCCCAAGGTTTAACTGTCAAATAGTGACCTACCAGTATCCAAGGTCCTCCCAGAAGAACAACATTTCTATCCTCCAAGAGGTCAAATTTTACAAGAAAATAATCAAAACCCACATCTAGCAATTCATAACCACCTTTAAATCTCCACACACTGCTGAGCTTATGAACCATAGTCGTGTAGCTAAAGTGCTTTCCGAGAACCTTAATCACAATTGCATCCTTGTAAGGCACACTCAAGGAGTTGTGAGTCTCATAAGTGAAAACCACTGATGGTAAATCACCTTCAGTTTCACCATCTGCAATGATTGTAAGACTATCACCAGTCAAATTTTGTGCAAGGTTAAGTGGTCTGGCCTCTTTTGCTCCTATGACCTTGTCTTTAAAAGAGACCTTACCCGTATGTTTACCCTTGTGTATCCCTCCCTGTTACCGGAAGCAAAACCCCCACCACTCTTCCCCTTATCTCTGCCTCCGGTCTTGTCGGAATCCTCACTTTGAGCCACCCTCGAAAATTATCCCTTGCTCTCTCCACTCATAATCTCTCCATACCTCTCTTATGCTATGCATTTTAAAGACTAATAATTAGATAGTCATAATTTAAAATTACTTAATTTAATATTTATAATTGGCAAAGTATAGGAAGCAGACCACCACTAGGAGCCCAGGGAGCACATAAGCCAAAGAGAAACCCTAGCCTTTTTTTCCCTCTGTCCCACTGCTGCTGCCGCTCACATTGTCGCCGCCGCTGCCTCTTCCTTCGTCGAATCGAACGCCTTCTTCTTCTCGTCCGTGAGTCAAACAGTGCGTTGTCAAGTCTTTTTTCTCTTCTTCTATTTTGGATGGTAACTTCTAATTGAACCTATTGGCTCCTTAAGGACTCTCTAATGTTAATTCTATAGCAATGTTGTCTATAATTATATATTTATAATATTTAATGTTATATATTTATTCCAACGATAATTAATGAATGCAAACAAAAGAAAAAAAAAGTTATGGCTATACTACGTATAACCTAATTATGACAACCAAACATTTTCCATTCTAAATTAAAAGCAAATAAGCATTTAACGCAAAAACAAATCAATTATAACGAATTAATGATAGCAATTAGTTAATAATTTGATCCAATATTCAAATTTCACACAATTTATTATAATTTATATCAATTAATTAATTATGCCATTATATATTTGATTTGAATGGAGTATATATCAAATTATTTCATAAATAATTAATTTAATTTATTCTCTTATTCCCATTGCCTTTGTAGTTACAAGAAACTTTTGTAGTTTTTTAACTTTTTTTGTTTTCCTTTTCATCTCTAATTTACAAAATTTTGCATATTTTGATTCTTTCTCTAATGTGTTTTGATTAATAGTTCTTAAATTAAAGGTGTTGTAATTTTGCTTGCTAACATTTGAAATATTTTGCAGAGTCTTTGCAAAAAACGATTAATGGGTTCTAGTTTGTTAAGATTTTTTTTTTAATTTTTTTAAAAATAAAAACTTATATTAATTTTTCCCTTTTATCCTTTTTTTTACATAATTAAAAAAAAAACATAAAATAAGAGGTATTTTAATAAGACATGATGTGTTATTAGTAATATTATTTTTTATGACTTTTTTTCATATTTAAATAATAAATCAGTTACTACCATAACAAAAAATTATATTTAGATAATTTGTTCCAAAAGAATAACATTTGGATAACAAATTTTGGAAAATGTGGCATTATCGGTTAGAATGCCTTATTTTTTAGTATGTGTGTTTAACTTACATGCATGATAGGATAGTACTGTTATTTAAACTTATAGAGTGTGCAATCCAATATAGCTTCCACTTTCCTGATGAGAAATATATTATATAAGATGAAGCACATGTAAATTTGACTATGTTTAATTTGAACCATCCTCATTAATAAACGGATTAAAAAATCACTATATCTCCGGCATAATTTATTAATTTTTGATCAGCAATGCAGCATATAATCAGTACATATTTTGCACTCATAATTTAAGTAATTTACATATTCATTTTTCTCATTTTACACCCACATACTTATTATATTTTGCATACATATTTTTTCAAATATTGTATCCATGTTATACACATTTTACATTTATATTTTTAGATTTACTATATATAAATATATTACTAATTATATTTGCTGGTTATAATAAATTAATTTCGCTAGTCATAGAGAATTTCTCAACGGATTATATTACTAAAATCACAAGTGGAGCCTTTATTAGTTTTTGAGAGATAATCTTGGTTGTTAGGAGATGATAGAACCTGATGATAAATTTCATGATGTTCCAATTATATATTAGACTGATACAATAAAGTTGGTTTTTCTTATTGTGTAGCCGAAGAACTTTGGTTAATTTATTATACATGATACAATAAAGTTGGTCATACGTAAGAATTTTATATTCATCCATATGAAGTTTTAAAAATCCTATGATTCTGTGAAGAGTAGTTGTGGTTGTCACAACTGGCAATTACTTTAGATTTTGAGAGAAATGTTAGTCATATCTGAGTTAGAGATTATTTTAATTTGATTTAGGCTCTTTACACCTATAAAGTTAACTATTCCCTTGTCCCATTACAGCATGAAACATGTGGTCCACCACGATTAAAAGTAAAACAAAGTGTCAAAAATGGTGTAAAAGAATGTGCGTGTTACACAAATTGAATGTGAATGGCCTTTGTCGTTTGCATAACGCATGGTTATGGAAAGTAGAAACGACAGACAATAGAAAATTGAGTCAAAGCTTTTTTTTTTTTTAGGGTTTCTAGTGGAGAAATATTAAAATATTAACATTAATATTAATATATAAGTAAAAGAGTGAAAGATGTCTGTGTAACAACCCTTTTTAAAAAAAAAAATAATAAAAGATTAAAAGATGTTTGTGTAGCAACCCCTTTTTTTTTTTTTTTTTTTTAGTTCCAATCCTGATAATCTTGATAAAGGATAGAGAACTAAACGATTCTTGAGTATTCGAAATTACTAAGTCAATTCTCTAAAACTAATTTATTGGTCATCCCAATCCTTGTAACCAGTTGAGTTTAGGTAACCTTGATGATGTGTTAAGTTAAAATCCACTAATAAATCCCTCCACGTTTGATTAAAATGATGACATGTCCTTTTTTAGGGAACAAAATAATGGATCGTAAAAATAACAAGACCCAGGTGGTTATTCCATTCCTAGAGTTAATATTCAAATAGATCTGACAAATTTTCAGTATTTAATTAAAATGTGACACGAGAATTGGTGTAATATAGAGATGTTGGAAATTAGGATGATTTTTCATATGTATGATTTTAACTTTTTGCACGTTGTAAAAAAATAAAGGTAGATACTTCTGATTAGATTGTTATTTGTAGATCACGCCTGGGTCAATGGAAATTTTTCGCATATTGCAAAAAAATAAAGTAGATAAATTTTCGCATCCTACGAAAAGTAATTTTCGCATTCGGCGAAAATTTGTGAGCCACACATGCGTCCGTCATGTACAGACTCCTCATACGGTGGTCCTCATTTCAAATACGGGGCTGATGCATTCTTTAAAGGGGGAGTGTGCATGAGTTCAGTAAGAAGGGGTTGGGAAAAAAAATTTCGCAGGGGTGTTAATTTTTTTTTTTAATTGTATTTTGAGTTATTAATAATAGGTTAATGATATTTTATATCGATTAATTATGGTTAGAGATACTATAAAAAGGAAGATCACATTATTGAATATCATGGTTATTCATATTACGTAAGTTTTTTTAATTTTTTTTATTACGTTTTTTTATTATGTTGACTGTTTTTTAATATTATTATATTAAATATTTTAGTTTATTATGATGAATATTATATTAGAATTATATTCATTATCAACAATTTTATTTGCACACCAAAATCAGCCATTAAATTAGCCATTAATGTATAACACATATTGAAATACAAAATATATTCTATTTTTTTAACTCATTTTTAGTATGTATTTTGTATTTCAACATATATTATACACTAGTGGCTGATTTGGTGGTTGATTTTAGTGTACAACTAGCATAATTCATTTATTATTATTAGCCATTAATGTATAACACATATTGAAATACAAAATATATTCTATTTTTTTAACTTATTTTTAATGTGTATTTTGTATTTCAACGTATATTATACACTAATGGCTGATTTGATGATTAATTTTAGTGTACAACTAGCATAACTCATTTATTATTATTATTATTATTATTATTATTTGTCTATATTACCATCACAGATATTATTTTTATTATTATTATCATCTCCGCTATTATTATTATTATTATTATTATTATTATTATTATTGTTATTATTATTACACTAATATGAGTATCACTATGGTTATTAGTGTTATTATTATTTTATTATTTTCATTGTAATTTATTATTATTACTAATACGGTAAGGGTATTATTATTATTATTAATATTTTTTATTTTTTTAAAATATTACTTATAATCTTGTTGTTGATATTAATATCACCACTACTGCTCACCACTACTACTGTAAATGGTATTATTATTGTAATAATAATTATAATTATTATCAGGATGATAATTATTTGTTGTTTTAATAACAGGCTAGGAGGCGGTTGAATTTGAGAAAACTTAATCCACCGGGCGTTTGTAAACTCTTGGTGGCCGACTTATTAGAGCAAACAGAATTCTATCATGTAAGCACGCTAGAGGAGGTAAACGGGCATTCATTGATATTGGCACTAGTTGAAAGGTGGAGGCTGGAAATCCATAGCTTCCACTTGCCTGTTGGTGATTGCACAGTGACATTGAAAGATGTGTTGCATATTTTTTGCCTCCCCATAGAAGGAAACACGGTCACGGGCATTTTGAATAGCAGCAACACATTCGTTGCGAATGCGTGCCAAGAGGTATTTGGAGTTGCTCCAGTGCGAGGTGATCGATCACCGGGTGCTATCAAAGCTTGCATGGATTAGGAACTGTAGAAATAGACAACGACTAGACACAAAGGAATCCAGGAAAAAATTTGTCCGCATGCACATAGCATTATTGTTGGAAACTGTTTTATTTCCTGACAAGACGACAAGTACAGTGCACTCGAAATATCTCTCGCTTCTAAAGGACTTAGATGGAATCAAAAGTTACAGCTGGGGTTCGACATGTCTAGCCCACCTGTATAGGGCTTTACGTCGAGCATCCCGATACTCAAGCAAGGAGGTGGATGGCCCTCTCACGCTACTTTGTATCTGGCATGGGAGTGGATACCGTGGTTAGCACCCATCCGTAGAGATGATCTTGTTGATCCATTCGTCCCATTGGCATTGAGGTATATGAGTTAAATATTGAATTTTACCACATTGCTCATTTTGGTGTTGTCATTGATGATGCATATTTGTCATGTACTAGGTGGAGTCATTGGAGGTAACTTAGAGACTACATTCAGATGTCTGTTATGCACGTTCGGAGGGAGTTAGATCAAATGGGACCGAATGCGGTACGATTTGAATATTTATATATTTATAATACGAGTGTATAACTAGCAGATGTCATAACATGATTTTCACTGTGTTGTTGGTTGCAGTTAATTTGGCAACCATACAGAGACATTTATCTTCCTGTTGATCTCCACGAGCAACAACAGCTAAGTAGCACAGTTAGTCCACTTTTGTGCTTCGAGTGTGTTGAGTGGCACTCCGCCAATCGAGTTAGACGCCAGTTCGGATATAGGCAACCTATTCCCGAGGCACCAAAGAGTGTCGGAGAAGATCATTATAATAAACCGACAGGACTACAAAATAAGGACTAGGGGCAAAACACTAAGATTGGGTGAATATGTGGAACGACGAGCGGCACAAAAGAGTTCTGATCTGTCCGAATCCTAATGTCGAACCCATTGAGCGTTATTACAGTTGGTACGTAAGGGAATATGGTCTACATCTGAGGTTGGCTGATTGAGCATGGCAAAATGAGGAGGATGGATATGTTCCGCAAGAACCTCCCTTCCAACCACCCGAACAACAGCCAATGATGCCTCCCCATGGATTTCCACATGAGCAGTATGCATATCCACAGATGTAGGAATCAAGGTATGCATTTGTTGATAGTGTCTCTATGCCACAACAGAACGCCCTTGAATTTGGCCAGTACTATCAATCTCTGCCACAGTGGACACAGGATGCCAGACCATTATACCAACCACATGAAACCGGGCCATCTTACCAACCACAGGATGCTGGAAAATTTGAAAGCAAGTTTCTTTTTTTCTTCGCACCATGCGAAAATAACCTTTACTGATTGCTTTATTTTTTTGCATCTTGCGGAAAAAATATTCCCCATGCTAAAATAAAACACACCAGAATTCATATACATGATAAAGACACACTCTAAAGTCATATAATAATTTAATTTCAGGTAGAATTTAAATTTACTTTTAAAATTTCAATGTAATCAAATTGAATCTCCAAATTTACAATTATAATTCATTTTTGCCCAGCATCATCTCCATTAATGACATACTGTTTTAACATACTAATTTGCCACGGTGGATAAAAAAAAACATATAATTTTATATTGACACTCAATGACATCATTTTACAAGAATGAGGTTAAAACACATCTTGTTTTATAATCATATAATGAAAAAAAATATGTTCTGTGTGAAATAATATCATACCGTTGAAGATGAAGATTGGACAATATAAAATATCATATTTTATTTTATCTAACATGATAAGTTAGTGCCCCAAATCATCACTCAGTTAACGAAAATAAGCTCAGGAACTAATACTAGTTACGAATATAAATTTAGGGGTCAAGTTGAATCTGATCTCCAATCTCATGGCCAAATTGAACATTAACTCCCGTTCTATATTCAACCCCAAACTAAACAAGATACAAAATTTTTTTTGTCGTGTCATCTACTATATCACTATCTTTGTATGCTGTATCTCTATATTCAAACCAAATGCTGCCTAATAAATTAATATACACATCTAATTTGGACAGGAGAACAAATCAAAGGCCAACAAGTATGAGGGTTTTTGTGGTTAGAAACCTTGGGTGTTTACTTTGGTTTCCCACGGTATCCCTCAGTCCGGCAAGCTAAGGACTAATCCATCATGAATCGAAACTTCATTTAAGGATTTGTCATTAACAATTAAATTGCTGCATGTGGAATTCAAACTCCCGACACTTGATTAAGCAGACTAATGAGCTAACTACTAAATCAACCCAACTTGATTAGGTGTTTACTCTGTTAGGTGTAATTTCCAAGTTGTCCCAAGCATTTTCGGAATGTCCCGGGCTTACTTGAGGTGTTTGTGTAACCGTTAAAAAGAGCATCGTCACTACTAAAGGTTTTGTAATATAAATCATCCACCACTTTCATAGTGTGGAACTATATATATTAAAAACAATATACAGTAACAAAGCCTTGGTACATCACTTTAGAGAGTAAAACAACTAATCGAAAGAAATTTCAAGACAAGACATGAAATCAGCCATGTTTGCTTAGAACGGTCTTGCAGCCTCTTCCAGCATCTTCTTCACTCTAGTCAACTTCTGGATCTCCTTTAGTGCCTAAAATTAATCACATATCCAGAATTATAATACTAATCAACCAAAAGATAGCAGCATCAAGTCAATTTGTGAAGATTTAAAAGGAGGCGAATGCTTATTCAGTTACTTTTTTAAGGTTAATAAACAATGTCAACTTATTAGAGTAAATCACCAAAACTGTATACCAGATTTATTCATTAACAAAATGGATCCCAAAGATAAAAACGAAAAGTCCCCCGTGGCATCAGAAAGATTTCAGATGTTTGACAATATCAAGGTGGTTGTGAAGAAGCACAATATCCAACCATGACCATTTTGTAAGACTTTCGTTCTTTTGGGATCTAGTCTGTCTGCCGTGAAATCGTTCAAATATCGTTTTGGTATTATACTCCAACTTCTTATACATAAAAAAGAAAGGATACAACCGTGCTTCAAACTAATTTTGTATGCTTTAACAAAAACGTTATTAACCTCCAATGTCATCTCTTCGGTTGTAATGTCATCAAAATTATCACACCCCAACCTGGAAGCAACTTCTGCAAAATCATAGAATCCATCAATATTGGAGACAAACTTGGTAAACCATACATCAATTCTTCAACATCAGTTCTCTCTGCTGGGAGAAAAATCAAAACACTACCAATTGGAACGTTGCTACATACTTTGAACTGAAATAATTGCATCAGCTGTAGCATACCCATCTCTGTATTTGTTGTATAGAGCAGCTAGTTGATCTGTTACCTATATAGTTCATGAAAACGATAAGATTTACCAAAAGCTGTAGCTTGTAGCATTAAGAGTATTGAATCAACCTCAGGGTAAGATCCTGATGATGATGCTTCAGATACATCCCTAGCCATGATGTCTAGCGGAGCATCTATCCACAACGAAATCCCGTGTCTCAGAAGTGCCCTATGTCAAGGTAACAACAAGAGAGAACATAAAAAGAATAGCTTTTTGACAGAACAAATGAGAACAAGATTAGTCGAACATGGTGATAGGCATACAACAAAGCTACATTTGTTGAGGACACGACAAAATTGTGTCTATATCATATTTGGTTATAATAAAGAAAACTTAAAATCAGAATATTTTAAAGGGTTAAAGTGGAAAAAGTATTTTTAACAAAATGAAGGCATTTTGGGAATACAATTTTATTAATCAGTTCAGTTCATTCCTCTCAATCCCAGTCCTTCATATGGTGGTCGTGTCATGGGTCACAAATATTTTAGTTATAATTGTATTTATCTTCAAGTTCTTCCACTTTTCATGCAATTTCACTTGATTTTATATTTTGTCCTCCAATTTTCACATGTTTTTGTTCAAGTTTTATATTGAAATACACACACATAGTTAAGACAAGATGTATTATAAAGTAGCTGCAATGATCGAATTGGAGAAAATACGGAATCATTGAAAGGAGACCTCAAGCTCTACAACTTTCATTTTCATTATAATTATATTATGCAATTCTCAAGGATCATAGGTGACCTCAACCTTCTAATAATGTTAAATCTTGACCTCTTCGCACTAATTGGATTATAACTCAAGCTACGGAAATCTGATTCAGGCAGTTCCAGTGCATTTGAAAGCTAAAACACAGAAGGAAGCAGAGCAAGGAAGCTCGCTCAGGCAAGCCTTCATGTAGGAGAGGATTAACAGGTTGCATGTGAGACATTAATGACGCACATTAATTCTGGTTTTGGGGTCTCATTTGGCCACCTTATAGCTAGACACAAGGTTTAAAAGACCCAATGCCAAAGTTGGACACAACACATTCATTCCATGCTTCAAGTTTTAGATTTTTGTTATTAGTTTTAGAGAGAGAAGTTCTATCTAGTCTCTAGATTTTCTCTATTAGAATTTAGTATTTCTTTTGTTCCTTTTCAATTTTCTTCAATTCAACACTCACAATACTAGGATTTATTGGTTTTTGTTTCAATTAGTTGTTACTTCAACTTTCTCGTTTCAGATTCTACATTTCATAACTTTTTAGTAAGAATCTTTACTTCTTTAAGTTTCGTAAGGTGTTGGATATGGAGGCCTAAGCAATTGTGCTAGCTCAAGGTTTTGAAGCGGTTTATTAGATGCTTTGAAACCCAATTCATTTTAATGCATGGTTATATTGTTTTCTACTCTCTGTGGTCACTTTTAATGGATGTTTATGCTGATTAATATCAACATGTGAGTAGAGTAGGTTTATTGTGCATTATTACTCATGATTATGGATATTAATGTATGATGACTTGATTTATTAATTGTATGTTAATTGATTAATTGTCATATGCTTGATGAATTGTGAAGGGTAGTAATTATTAATTGAGAATCGTTTGTACAATTATCTTATATGTTAAATTGATCCTAAGTTCCTAGAAATTAAGATTTTGACTCTTGGTTGCTAATTGCTAGTTCTAGACTTAACAAAACATGAAGAAATGATAATTATAGAGGGAGTTAATTTATGCATGCCATAAGAATAGACTATCCAACTCTTAAGAATCTTTATGCTACTGTTTCCAATTCTTGAACTATCTTTGTTTTAACTTTATTTGCTTTCAATCTTACATTAAATTGTCATATATTTTTCTTGCAAAAAACCAGCTCCTATTTTAACCCGATCAACTACAATACGTTCCTTTCTTCGTAAGCCGAGTAGACGACCCCAGTTACATTATGACCACATAACTGTTGTATAATTTAGTTTACAAATTTTACACTTTAAGAAAGAACTAGTGCGACCTAGATTTCTTTTATTACCCAGCAACCAAATGCAGCCCATAGCCTTCTCCCGCGATGCCATTGCACTCAATTATGCATCATGTTTGTACTTAGACTATTTATACTTAAATCTCGTTTGGTGATTAACATATTTTTTATATTCAAGAAAAACAAACTCCAGACTCATGAAAAAAAAATTAAAGGCCAAGAAAACATAAGGAAAAGGATCTAGCCAAGAATTATAAATACATACAGATTTGTCGAACTTTGAACTGCACCA
>JASCZI010151527.1:23799-34157 GCA_036250425.1 Stylosanthes scabra | reverse complement strand
CTAAGCTTTATAGCATCAGATGTCACTCCATTGCATTTTAAGGTATCACAGATGTGTAGAAAAGTAGCTATATGAAGATTTGGGTCCTCTTGGGGATTGCCATAGAGATGATCTTGTTGCACAAGCTGAATTAGAGATGGTTTCAGCTCAAAGTTGTTGGCTTCCACTGCTGGTCTAACAATGCTGCTGCCACAACTTGCAGTGCTAGGTATAGTGAAATCACCAAGAGTTCTCCTTTCTTCATTTGGATTTTCTGCTGCCATACTATTTTCTTCAACTTCTTCAAAAAACTAAGTCCTCTTGGGCAGCTTGTTGTTGCTGTCTTTTTGCTTGCTTTTTCAATTTTCTGAGAGTTCTTTCAATTTCCGGATCAAATTGATTTGCTTGTTTGTTTCGGTTTCCCTGCATACAAGTAACTAAAACAAACAACACAAACAAACATAGGAGCTTCCAGCGTCACAGTGAAGGAAGTCCTTGTTAATCCAGAAAAAGAAATTAAAAGATCTATCTCAAAGAACCAATTAACAAAATATTGTCAATCTAAACCTATCCCCGGCAACGGCGCCAAAAACTTGATGCGGCGAATCTTTTCGAAATAATCTGGCAAGTGCACCGGATCAAGAAATACCACTTGTGAGTGGGTATCGTTCCCTCGAGGAAAGGTGGATCAAGCAACACTCTTAAATCAATTCCTCTAAGTAGATCCAAGTATCAATCAAAGATTAATGTGAAAACTAAAGAAAAAAGCAATCAAGAACCATGCAACAACAAGAAAACATATCAAGAAACACAATCTTATTAACAAATTATTACTAATCAATTAATCAATTATCATGAAAGAAAGGAAATGCAAATGTAAAAGGCAAGATCAAGGAATTCGAGATATTCATCACTAACTTCATAAACCAGATTTTACCATTCAATTTCTGCAATTACTTATCAAATCAAAATGAATCCTAATATAACTAAATCCTAATCTCTTGGTGATCTAGTTTCATCTTTATCCTAATTAATCATCAATCTCTTGACTAATTAAACAAGAAAAGAGATAATGCACACATCATGATTCTTATCAACA
Source organism: Stylosanthes scabra (assembly GCA_036250425.1). Taxonomy (NCBI): domain Eukaryota; kingdom Viridiplantae; phylum Streptophyta; class Magnoliopsida; order Fabales; family Fabaceae; genus Stylosanthes; species Stylosanthes scabra. The sequence goes on along the minus strand of JASCZI010151527.1, from coordinate 33,079 downwards.
ACAATCAACAAGATTTCATGGAAAGAATTAATATGTCACATATTCAATCTCATACAAACCCTATTAGATTATTAAAGATTCTAATGCAAATCAAATCACATGCTCATCTCTAAGTCACATGAAGAAATATGGAATAATTCTTGAATATGTTTGAATGCCTATTTTCTCAAACTCAACAATCTCATACAAATGATACATAAATGAAATTACACTTTAAAAATTACAAATTCTGCCAACAGACAGCAGAACTCACGCCTAGGCATCAAAAACTGGCGTCTGCGCGTGAGTTTGAAGAGCTAAGGTGCTAAGTCAGGTTTCCCACGCATAGGCATTGATTCCGGCGCCTAGGCGTGTGTCTGACACTTTTTTCCTGAGCTTTGGGGCAGTTCCCACGCCTAGGCATGGGTGTCTGGCGCTTGGCATCAAAACTGGATGCTTGGCTAGTGCTGATGGGCGCCTGGGTGTGATTCTGGGCGATGGGCGCTGAGTCTGGGCGCCTGGGCGTTGGTTACATGGCTCTAGGTTGCCTGGGTGTGATTCTGGGCGCCTGGGCGTCCAGCTCTTCTGCTGCAACTTTCCCAGGGTTGTTTTAGGCTCAAACCAATTGTTAACCATAGACATTTATATACCAAATCGAAGCCCCGGACGTAAGCTTTCCAATGCAATTGGAATCAGATGATTTGGAGTTCTCTAGCTCAAGATATTCCGAATTCAGTGAGCAAAGGTCATGCTGGAAAAACTGATCAGCATCATACTTTGTGCTCCAATGCTGATTTATCTTATTTTCTTGCTTCTTTAGTCGATGTTTCTGGAAATAATCAACAAACTCATCAAAGTATCACATTTATTCAATTAAAAATAATTTTACATATATTTTTACTATTTTTTGAACTTATAAACAAATAACATAGGGAATTGAGTATGATTTGGTTAAAGAAATCCTTAAAGATGCTAAGGCATCAGCTGCTACACTACTCTGATAATCCAACGATCAAATATCCTTTCAATTGGGAATTTGTGACCGAAAAGTATCGGAAAAGAATTGAAAAAAAAAGAGATATACATAGAAGCAGTCAAATCAGTGTTTAGTGTATGTGTAAATAGGCTTTTTTCTATGAATTATGTGGTTATTTCGATGTGTCAATACTCAATACTCGATAAGATAAACCTCAGAGATTTAGTATATATTTTTGCATGGGATATTCTGATCTAACATGAACAATTGTAAAGGGATGTGGTTGAAGTCTTGGATATTATTGTTCAATTTGATTTGATGGTTAATGATGAGAATAAAAGGATGTGATTTCATGATTTATATATGATCTTCATAACAAGTCCCAAAATAAAAATATATAGGAACTTCATAACAAATTTTTTATGGGGTTAAAAATGACAATAACTTTTTAAAAATTATGGCGTTACTTGTTATTTTTGAAGGACTAAATGACACCAAATTTTTTTTCAAAGGACTAATTTGTCTAATATAAATTCTATTAAACATTAATTTTGGTATTTAGTTTATTTTTATCTGGGAAAATAACTATACTTTTAAGTAATTATATGATAAAATGTTATAAATTCAATATATAAAAAATTTAAGAGTGTAAAAAGAAAAATTGAATTCAATGAGGTGTAGCTCAAATGTTATTTGTCTCACTTCCCTAGTAGAGGTCTCGAGTTCGAGCCTCTTTTCTAACATATATTTGGTTAAAAAAATGATTTAACCAAACTAAATAAATTAAAACTAAACCATATACCATTTTGACTGAACCAATTTTTTGGTGCTCGTGTCATGCATGAGATGCATTATTAAGAGAAAGTCTTGTTAATAACCAACATATTTGGAAGCCAATACGGATGATAACTCATATATTCTATGGATAATCACTTTTATTCTATTTGGATGATAATGTTTTTTAAATTCAGATGATAAATATTTTTTAATTTTGGATCATAACTTAATTATCGGTTTCCCAAGAATTCTATAATGTTTGTTTCGTAGCACTATTATGTTAATAATTATGATTTTAATTTGTGTAATTAAAATTAATACCAATATTAATAATATAAATATTCATGATATATTTTGCATGCTAATTAAAGAAACTTTAAAATTACACATTAAATATAGATTCTAGTAGCAGCATACAAGTGTTTCGCTAAGCAATCATTATAGATGTATATATATATAAAAAATAAGCCATCTAATAAGAAATTTTTTATTTTAATAAATGAAAAATTACTAAAATTACGAATATACACACGCTGATGAAAATTTCCAAAAATATGCATCCGTTACATATGTCGCCATCGGGGGACGAGATTATTTTAAATGTATCTCTCGCGACTGACGACGAGATATATCTGGCAACGAGATATATCTAACAATGTTTTTTACATATAGTGGCGACGAGATATACATGAAAAAAATTCTATATAAGGGCGAAGTTGCTGTTGGAGCTCCTTATAAGTTCACAATATCTCTTCTTACCATCCACCCAAGCTCAAAAAAACCTCTAAAATATGGCTCGTCGCTCTAATGAAATAATTGTCAGGGTGTATCCAAATGGAGTGCCGAGGGAATGTTCAGATATGATGAACTTCCATTTTTTGTATCTGGTTGTTTTTATGATGTGACCCGTCGAAACTCTAAGCAACCTAAAGAAGATGGTTCTGAGGAACATGAGACTTCTGGAGTGAACACCTATCATCAGGGTGGCATATAGATTTCTTGTTGTGCTGTCCGACAGATCATGTTGTTACGCGGTGTTCTGGCTCGGCAACGACGAGCATGTTTGGGCGATGTTTGCAAGCCTTAGGAGGATCCTAACAGATCAAGTGATGCAGGTTTATGTTCAGATCCTGGATACACGGACCGCAACGCTAAGGGTGAGTCCATCTGATTTGGCATTAGAGGTTGATTTACCCATAACGTTAGATTCGGTTGATGTTGTTTCTCCCCCGGGCAGCTGGGGCATACTTGTGATATCTAATAGGTCACAAGCAATCCGAGCGACACTTGAGGAAGAGAATGGGGGTTGGATCCCTCCACAGGCCCGTCACGCAATATGTGTCACGATATGTGTCAGATACATGAGATCGAACTTCACTCTAAATTTGCCATGAATGAGGGAAAATGGCTTTTGATTAATGCGACATACATACAGCGCCGACAAGAAGTCCTTTAACTTTTGGTTTGATAAGCTGCGCATGTGATCTCCCAATTACAGTCAGTGGTTGGACCACTTTAGCTTGGATGTTTGGACATAGTACATGGATAAGGGCCGCAGATGGGATCACATGACGACCAACATATCCGAGTGCATCAACGATGTGTTGAAAGGCAAGAGGTTCTTTCCCATCTTCGCAATTGTTAGAGCCACATATGAGCAACTACAATAGCTATAGGTTCAGTAGGGTCGGGAGGCTCACGCACAGTTGGCTGCTGGGGTAGTGTGATCGCAGCGGTCGCTCGTGGCAATCGAGGAGAATCGTTCATCCCTTCAATTCATGTGTGTCACACACTACGATAGGAGAAACTTAGTGTTCCTTGTGGAGGACAGTAAGCCATATCGGGACATATTTGGGGATACCGTGAGTACCGTGTAATTCAAGCCCAGATTTGTGCTTGTGGCGAGGTTTAGGCCTTTCATTACCAGTGTCGTCATGCTTTTGCTGCCTGTGCATCGGACGCATTAGAGTGGGGGCATATGTTGGCCAGTTTTTACCATCGCGAGCCTATTCAAGGTTTTATGAGATGGAGTTCCCCCTATCGCGGACGAGAATTTGTGGCCAAAGTGGATGGGGTCAAGGTGTTGACCAAATCGCAAATGAAGCGAAAGACAAAGGGACGACCGATCTCCACTTGTATCAAGAACGAAATTGACATGTTTGAGTGCTCAGAGAAGAGCTCTGGGGTCTGCATGCAATATGGGCAGGGGCAGAGCTAGAGATTTATATTAGGGGTGGCCAAATTTTTTAGTATCAAATATAATTTATTTGATCTAAAAATTTTAAATATTTTTTCAAGATATCAGAATTTAGATAATATATAAATTTAAAAATATTAAATACTAAAATTTTTAAATATCATAATAAAATAAAAAATATTATAAGAATGGAATTTTTTTGTTATTTAAGTAATAATCATGGTTGTTTTTTCTTATCACTTATAGAGTATAAACTCAATATAAATGTAAAAAAAAACTTAATATAAAAAACTGAATAACGAAACATGAAAGAAGTAATTTAATAATTAACCTAATATGCATGCCAAATAAGAGGGCTATTATATAATTCAATAAAAATTTAGATCTTCCTTCATCAGTAGTCAAAATATAAAAAAAAATACATGTTACGAGAAAAATAAGTGAAAATAAGCCGTTCATTTAACAATGATAAAAAGAATATTAAATAAGAAAATAGAATCCAACTTAGATTAAAAAATAAAATTCTAAAAAGAAAAAAAAATCATTTTTGGATTATTCTATTTGCTTATCAAAATTAGTCACTAATATATAATACACGTTAAAATACATCATATTGAAAATAATAAAACTATACATGTATTCATATATAAATGTATGATGATTAATTTTAATGATTAATTTTTTGTGTATAAATGTAATTGTTATTTATTTTTTAGGGAACAAGTTGTAAATATCTACAATTTTTTTTTGAAAAATATAAATTCAGGGGTGGCCATTGCCACCCCTAACCAAGGCTAGCTTCCGCCCTGAATGTGGGCACATGGGGAGGGGTTGCCTCAATGCCCTTGCGGGTGGGTATTGATATATTGTTTTAGAATATTCATTTGGTTTGTAACACCCCAAGCTTCCACCACACAGCTTAAGTCTGAGCCGGTGGAACTTAAGGTATTTACAATTTCGATACGCGATATAAACTAAGACAAGATGCTAAAGAATAGAAGGAAGACATAACGAGGAGCCAAATTAAGTACATATATAATAATAATACGTATCTCAGAGTAACGCAGCGTATCCGTACGGAGTACAGAATATGATTTAGTTATACAACCCTCAACTGTCATCAAAATACATTATACAAACAACCCCGATACACTCGCAATCCAAATACAATACATAGACAAAATAACTAAGGCACGATCCCTCCATGGCCTTAGCCGGGCTGCTAGCCTGCTAGTTACCACCTGCATCTGAAATATTACAACAACAACGGAGTGAGAACCACAAATTCATGGGGTTCCCAGTACGGAACAAGCGCCCCATGCTTAACTCTTATATCTACCTAATCCCGAGGGTCATCACACAAGAAAGCACAAGAAGAGCAAGTAATTCAATAATACAAGTACACCTTTAGCATCAGACAATATAACAAATAGGCACACCCAAACAATGTCACATAATATGCAAATGATGTATGCCTAGCTCACTACTCCCGATGGTCCGCTGTCGCCGTAAGCCGAGTCGTTAGCCCCGCAGGCCCCTCTAGACCTAGGCTCACGGTTATATATTTTATCAAAGGGATTCGAGTAGCCTAGGAAGTGGATCACCTTATACCTCCTATCAGATTCCTTATTTTCAAAAATTTAATAAGGCTCAAATCGATTCGAGTACCCCTCGAATCGACTCGACCTGTAGTTCAAGTTCTGTTTAAAACGTGAAAAAGGCTTCGAATCGATTCCCCTACTGACCGAATCGACTCGCTCAATTTGTAAGTTCTCAAACTTTTCTAAGTCTAAGAGCTCGAGTCAATTTGCCAGGGCAGATAATCGATTTAAGAAAATAGTTTTAGCTCCTGTCCTAAAACGAATCGGTTCCACCCTCGCTTCGAGTCGATTCGGTGTACTTGTTCAATCGTCTTTTGAGAAAACCTTTTCTAGAATCAGCTCGAAGGATGTGCGAATCGATTTAAGGAAAATCTTTTACTTTCTGTCTAAAAACGAATCGGCTCGCTCAAGATCAGAATCGACTCGATGTACTTAACAAAATTTCGTTTTTCTAAAGCTCTTCCTCCAGAGTCGACTCGATCCACAGACGAATCAATTTAAGGTTTGAACTTGGGTTCCTGCCCAAAAACGAATCGATTCAGAGGAAGGCCGAATCGACTCGATGGCCACAAAATTCAAAGGTTTTGGAGAGTTTAGGTCCAGCGAGTCGATTCGACACCCCTCGAATCGATTCCTTCGTGACAAAAACCTACATTTTCAGCCAAAATATCCTTCAATCCACATACCATTTCAACATTCCATCATCAACAAACCAAACCATTTCATCATTCATCCCACATCCTCATCTCTTCTCAATTTCTCAACTCAATCATTTCCAATCCACTTCCTATCTACCCAATCCAGGATTTTGAACATAATTCAACATCATCAAAGACATGCAAGCATACATACACATACCATCTCACAATCAAACAGATAATTCAAGCATGCAACTCAAGAAATCAAATAGATACAAGCTTTAAACTAAGGAATCCTACTCCATACCTCTTGTAGACGTCCCCAAAAGCTATGAACCCTAGCTTCTCCACTCAATCCTTCAATTCCACTAGCTCAATTGTTGCCTCCTTGGCTTCAATCTATGCATAGTGTCCCCTATTTCATGGAATTCCCATGATGTTCACAAAAACTAGTTCAATACTTAAGAAATGGAGAAGAACTGAGAATGTGGTTACACTAGTGCTACCCATACCTTGATCCTAGTGTGTGTACGTAGAGGGGAACGTGAGCTTCGTATAGCCGGTGACGGTGCAGCGATCGGAACTCCGGTGATCAACTTGTGATGAATTGAAGGTGAGTATTGGTGGTGTGAGAGTGAGAGAGTTGAGAGAAAGAGAGGGAGAGTGTCGATGGTGTTGTTGTTGTGTGTTATTGTGTTGTGTTGTTTTGGTTGAGTGGGTGGGTGTTGGGTCCTTGTGACCCACCTCACTCACTTGACCCAGTTGGGTCAACCCAGTAGGGTGTGTACCGGTTTTATTCCAATTAATCCTAATTGTATTTAATTTACGTTAATTTAATTTTGCGAGTATCACATGGTTTCTCTCTTATGTTATTGTGTTTAGGCTAGTTATTATTTTTTTCGTATGCCATCACATTGTTTGTTTGATTTTGCTTGTATTTCCCTTATTGAACATATATATGTTATCTAAGGTGCATACTCCCGTGTTGTTGCCAATCTCGTGTAGGTGTGTAGAGGGGAGACAAGAGAGAATATTCTCTGACACAAATGTGTCTCCCCAGCTGTGTATCGGCTCAGATGATAAATGGGCTTCGAGGAGCCAAGTTACGACCGGCGTGGGCCTGTTGACAGCCCGATTTTTTCGCAGTTGGGTTTTGGCGTTGCGATGGGGGAAAACGTAATCGAGCCATGCATGGATGTCTTTAATTATTATTTTTCTAAAGTGGGCAGTCTGGAGCAAATGGGAAAAAAATTTGTAACATAGCATTTAAAAAAAAAAGAAAAAAACAAAAGTGCAACATAGCATTGCATAGAATTGTTTGTGTTAGGGGGGGGGAATCTGTTTGATAACAAAAAAAAAATCTGTCTGATAAGAAAATTGGAAAGATAAAAAAGGCTGAGAGGTGCGCCATTTAGGGTTTGGGTGATTCATCCGAAGGAAGGGATTATATCGTAATTAGAAGGGGAACGGCGAAGAGAAGGGTTTGGCGGACGTGCAAGAGAGTTTGGTTGTTGTATGCGTTGCAAGGTTGGCCAGTCGAAGCAAATAGTAACATGGACCTGAGGAGGGCATCGAAAGTTGATGATTAATTAGGACGAGAAGGGTCGAGGCCAAATTACGCATTGCCCCGTGGGATTTGCTGCTGTGTCTTCGTTTTCCGTAAGCAGGTAATAGTAGATTGGTTCTTGTTGGAGTGAGTAGTGATAAAGTCGCATTTAAGAGAAGGTTTGCGTGGAAGTTGTTAATTTATAGATTTAAGGCCGTATGGATTGTTGTGGTGAAATTTGCATGAGTTTGGTGTTATTAATTTTGTGGAAACGGGCTAGTGAATGTGTTTTTTAGGATACTGTGTACTGAAGGATATGCCTAAGAGAATGAGTTGCCCATTTCGGTGCAGGGTACACGGAGGGTTCTGCTAGTCTGGGAGGGCCAGAATGGATGTGGGGCGGTCACAGAGCGATGAAGCGGAAGAGTCAAGTGGCTATCAATCAATTGACTCTAATTCTAGTAGCGAATTGCCTGAGGGTGGCACCGATTTATCTCCGGGGACTGGTGAGGTCGGTGTAGATGAAAGTTACACGACGATAAACTTGGATTCGGAAGAACCTGAGGGAATTGGGGGAGCCTTCAAGTGTGTAGAGGATTTCGCGGGGAAGGAATTTGCATCGGAGGAGGAAGCCCTGGATGCCTACAAGGCCTTTGCAAGGTTTAGGGGTTTTGGCGTGAGGAAAGGAGACATAGGCCGCGTAAACGGCGTTGTTGTGAGACGGGACTTCTTTTGTCACCGCCATGGACTCAGGAGAGCGATCCACTACGACCGTCCGGACAGGATGAGGCAGGAGAAGATGGAGACTCGGACGGATTGCAAGGCAAGGATGAAGAATTTCATGGAGATGATGCTGAAGAGTTTTGAGGCTCTCCAGGCCAGAGTGGATGAGGGGTTCGCAAAGATAACGGACCGTATAGACAGCATCGACATTTCTCTGATCAGCCAGGCCGAGGAGATGCGGATGCTTCGGGACAGATTCCTCGAGTTGGTTGGTGAGGTCCCTCCGACTACAGAGCCCACAGCAGAGGCTCCAACAGAGGTTGATGAGGTCACGAGGACCGATGATCCTACGGCTGAGGATGGTACGGAGGTCGCTCCGGTAGTTGCAGATCAGGGTGAGGGTGTTCAGGCAGCCACGGAGACTACCGAGGTTGTACAGGAGCAATCCGTTGAGTCGCCGGCACATGATTGATGTTTTATCTTGTAGTTTTGTTTTAGCCTTGTATAGTTGAATTGTTGGTACATGTTTTTGTGTGGGTTTGATCATTGTATAGCTTATCTGTGAATATTTTGGGGGTACATGGGTATACGGACCACAGGTTTGACTTCGGTTATTTTGGTTATGCTCGGCGCATGGTTCTTTCGTGTTTATACCGTGCCCGTGTCCTAAATTTATCCAAAATGATAGTTCCCGTTTTTATATAGGGGTGACGCTACTTCGCCTAGCTTGATGATCTTAGTTATTTGCACCTATCCAAGTGCTGATTCACGTAGTATTCTCAAATTTGACCCCGATCATAAAGGCTCTATGACAGGTAGAGGTAACTCACAACCCTAGAAAGC
>JASCZI010151527.1:1500-23789 GCA_036250425.1 Stylosanthes scabra | reverse complement strand
TAAAAACTGTAACTGGATACTCTAGAAAACTCATTAACCACTAACTTCTCGTTAATAGAACAACTAATCCGTTGCTAATCGTTTGAGTCCCCATTTTAATGAAAAGATCGGCTTCATTGTCAAGGTTGATCAGACCCGACAATCAAAGCACGATGATAGTTTAGAAATAAGAGGACGCAAACGATTCTAACAAAGACCACCGTGTTTTACCGACTCAAATCGTTGCCGTAGGCAAGACTTTTCACACGGTTAACTTGGTTCAGAGAATGCATTGTGATGTAATAGTTACTTCCCTCAGGCTCATAAGGAAAGAACTGCTCTGATACCAAAAATTGTAACACTCCAAAACCGATCAACCAAGTCGCGAACATGCTTGATCAATTTCGAAGCGCTACGGACAGACAAACACGACTCTCAAGTACTAAATCCGAATCACACAGCTGTTCGAATCGTATATATGAATAACATAGTTTATTTTACATAAATAGAGCCAAGACCACAAGATACAACGTTTTACAATTATCAAAGTAACTTTACATAATACTCAATACATAGGGTTCAATGACCATACAACAGAACCTGCGAAGCTTAGGTTCACTAACTAACCCAAAACTCCAACCTATACACTAACAACTCTAATTCTCCGAGACATGCAGCGGAAGACTCAGCCTTCGGAGAAAACTAGACACACGGATATCTTCACGGATGCTTCGCCAACCTTCCAAGCTTGAACCTGTACCTGAAAAGTCTGATGAATATACGGAGTGAGAATCCCCAAGCCATGGATTCTCAGTATGGAAAGAGCGCTAAACCTACAGTATTTATTCTAGTCGGATTACTCGAGGCATTCATATATCTCTCTCGTTTAGCCATAAAGTTTAGTTACTCCTAAGGCCAAATACAAGGCTCTACAAATTATTATTCATCCTTCCCTCTCGTTTCCTAAATCCTACATTTCTTAGTCTAACCATCAGAATACAAACAGATATTTAACACACAAACACTCATCACGAACAGGCAATGCAAACAAACAACACTTAGCAAGTAATAAACAAATAGGCACACCCAAACAATGTCAAACAAATGCGAATGATGCATGCCTATTCCTGCAGGCTACGGTGAGCTCACCCGGTCGGTTATCATAGCCAAACCCGACCGATCCAGAACTAGCACTGGATAACCATCGTTCGTACTTCCCCGGAGGACCAATCAGCCGGCCCCGATCATTTATGATCTCTCATCTCATCAATATACATATGGGGGTTCCCTTCTCTTTCTCAATGACTAACACCTAGGTTGGTAGCCGGGACGTTGGCAGAAGGCCCCCCTGCCGCTACCGTAAGCCGCGACGTTAGCTTTTGTCTCACGTGGAAACAAGAACCCCACAGGCACTTACTACTCCCGATGGTCCGCTGTTGCCATAAACCGAGTCGTTAGCCCTTCCGGCCCCTCTTGATACATAGGCTCACGGTTCTTATTTTATAAAACAAGCGTATCAACATACATGAGATGTAACCACTTCAATCATCATCACTCAACCTTTGAAAACCAAGTTCCTTCTTTTTAGAATCGATTCAGAAGAGGAAGAATCGATTCTGAGGGCATTTTGAACGTTAAATTTGAAAACAGGGTGAAAACGAATCGGTTCAGTGACCAATCGAATCGACTCGATCCTAGGCAGTTCATGAAATTTTGAATGTGGAGTCGACTCGAAGCCCTGCCGAATCGATTCAAGAGGCAAGTTTTATAATCCCCTAGCCTCTGTCAAAATACGAGTCGATTCGACACGACCTTGAATCGACTCGATTGAAAGTTTAACAAATTTTATTTAAGGCTACGAGGTTAGAGTCGATTCTAAACAATCACGAATCGATTTAAGATGGGGAGTTTTGGCCTCTGTGCAAATACGAATCGATTCACCCCATAAGCGAGTCGACTCGATAGCCACAAAATTCTCAAATTCGTTCCAAAAAGGCTCAGTGAATCGACTCGGATACCACCTGAATCGATTCACTGCAGCTAAAACGTGGGTTTTCCTAAAATCGAGTTTGAAACTAAGTTTTGCACAAAGAACCATAACTCATCCCTTTAAAAATCATTTCCTTTGAAATCTTTTCCTCTTCTAAAAAAAAAATCCCTCATATCATTTCAAAACCATTTCAAAATCTTTTCAATCATTATAGTTCATAATCCTTTCACTTTCATCAATCATCACAATCTCATCCCTCTCATCATCTCGCCCCTCGGGCCCAATCCATTCATACGGTTCCCATCTCATGTAAACCCTCAATTTTTGAAACACATATTGGCACAAGGCCACAACCACAATCAATCATACATATATATACTCATATTTTTATCAATCTCAAGCATACACATAGTCACATAGTCATCCATACCCGTTTCTCCTATCATGTTCATCAATTTCCATTATTACTATTTATTATTCTAGGTGCAACTAACCTAGGCAATCATTCTAGCTTAAATAATGTAAGTTTGAATCTAACTCCGTACCTGGACGCCAAGCTCAATGCATACACGCGATCCTTGGTCGCGCCATCGAGCACCCAAGCACCGTTTACCCTTGTCCTTGACCTTAGTCACCCACTCCAACCTCCAAGTCTCCAAATTCTACTATCTATGGCAAAATTTACACAACATACAAGCAATACAACACAATCAATCCTTATATCACCTAATAAAACTCAAGACTAGGGTTGGAAACATCTCACCGGAGATACCCAAGCTTGTGGGCATCGATCACCAAGCTCCAAAACGTACTAGATCATTACCTAATTCACAAAGACTCGAAAACATGCAAGAAGGTTAAGCCAATTTCGAGCAGAATTTTGGGTAGAGGAAACGAGTTGGAATATGGCTTACCCACACGATGCATGTGTGATAGATAGAAAGAGGACGACAAGAGCTTCGCGTAGCCGCAAACCGTGCATCAATCGGAGCTCTAGATCAAAAGTTATCGCGATCGGAAGTTGGCGCGGGCGGCGGAAGAATTGGTTGGAACCAATTCTTCAACCAGCTCTTCAGCAACTCTCTCTCATTCTAACGTGAATGAAGAGGAATGTGGCTGAAGTGTTGTGTTGCCTCCCTTATATAGCCACTAACGAGTGGAAATCTCGTAATTTCGTGGTTTGGTCCGTTTCGAGCCAAACTTTTAGCGAAGGTGTTTGGTTTCGCACTCAAAATTTTATTTATTCCACCAACGTGTGTTCTTGTCCGTTCCTAATTGTACTCCGGAATACTCAATTTATTCTATACAGTCACGGTCCAAAAGTCACGGGGCTCACAGGGCAACTCCACCATTTTAATCATAATAAATTGTCTATGACCTACAATCGACTTATCTTCTCTCATTCTTCGATTTCTGCACCAATAATGTCAAAACAAATATCTTCAAAATATTAAATTTTAAGTCAAAATAAGAGAAAATTATGGAGCTAGAAAACAATTAGCTAAGGTTAAAAATTGGAACTCACACAATGCAATAAAAAGTGGGACCAACGGCTCATAAAAAGTATGTATAAGTTACTGATAAGAGACGCTACAAGAAATTATCGACCGATTTAGCGATCGATTTTTCAAGAAATAATCGGAATAGCAACCGATTTAGCGACCGATTTTTCAAGAAAATAGGTTGCTAACGCCTAAGCAACCGATTTAGCAACCGATTTTGGTGGTTGCTAAAACCTTGGTTGCTAAATTAAAAATAGCAACCGATGTCGATTGCTAAACTTTAGCAACCATTTTAGCAACCGATTTTCTATCAAGGGTGAGGATTTTGAGTTTTAAAAGTTCGGTTGCTAAGAAAATCGGTTGCTAAACAGCCACTGATAAATAAGTTGCTAAATTGATTGCTGATTAAATCGGTTGCTAAATAGCAACCATTGTTTTTGTTGCTAAATTGGTCACTAAATAGCAACCACCTGTATTTTTGGTCTCTAACAGCAACTAACACATTGGTTGCTAATTCGGTTGCTAAGTCGGAACTAATACATAACCTCAAAATTTCAAAAGTGGTTGCTAAATTGGTTGCTGCTACTATTTTCCTAATTATAATTTTTAACTAAATCTTACATATAGCACACTGTTAGAGCTTGATTTTCAAATAATTATAATTCTAAAAAATGTAAAAAAAAATAATAATAAAAGATGGATGCATTTCTTTTATAAATATCAAATAACATTCATAGTACACATGAAACTAATAAGCATGGGTAATATATACATAACTAATCACACTAGTCTGATTAACACTTTTTTAAAGATAAAATAGATGTGACTTACAATTATAACACTTAAACTGTTGAATTAAAACAAATACATGTCAAAGAATTCAACAAAACAATGACTACACTTCTTCAAATTCATAGCATCTTCTAGCACCAGAGTAACTAAGATAGCAAACAAATTGTGAGGTCCCCGATATTTATTCTACATTGTGAGTGTATCCCAGACCTGTTAAACACACAAACCGTGAAATACTCAATTCAACATGGCACAAGAGTAGCTATATGATATCACTACAACTATTCAATCAATTAAAAAATTATGTTCAACCATATTTTCAAGATTTGTAAATAATTGCAGAACTGTGATGTCAAATAACAAATTCCTACTATCTAACCATATCTTTTACTTTTAGTTTGATGCCTTTCTCCAAATTAGAGCAAAGAAAACAACCACCAATGATGGCAATGGGACAGAAAAAGAAAATAGAGCATGAAATATTTACCAACACATCATCAATAAAAAAGTTGCACTCACTGAAAAAAAAAAAGAGTCAGTTTAGTATAATGAATATAAAAATTACCAGTAATCAATAGAAGAAATTAGATATGTTTTTACCAAACCTGCAAAAACACATGATTTTTCATTTGACAAGTGTCTAAAATTGAAGTTAAAAAATGATAACATTTTATCATATTCAAGTAGTTATTTTCAATCTCACCCCCAATCACTTCAATTGCACTTGTTGAACTAACTTAATAGCCATCCATAGCATTTTCTAGCACCAGATCAAGAGGAACCCAAACAGTAGAATGACTTGCACCATGACAGAGTTAAACTGAAGAAGAAAGATATTTAAAATTCATAACTGCATGAAACTTTTGTTGTAAACTTGTTAAAAGTTATATTAGACTAAAATATGAGAATAATGATTATATGAATATAGAAACACTTACAAATTTTAGCTAGCCATGTAAAGAATCTTTGAAGTAATTTTATTCTCTCAACAGCCATAAGAGTATTCACACTTTATAACTGCTCATAATGTTCATTCTTTTGATAATTAAGTCTTTTTATCTGAGATTTAAGTTCAAACGCATATCTTTTGAGGAGTTCCAAGTAGCTATATGCTGCAGTTTCAACATGCCTACAAGGAAGAACTCTACTCAAAGAAGAAACTTATGAAAATAATTGGTTATACTTTATAATTTGGCAAAGCAACGTCGTAGAGCCATTAATCACCAAATTCAATATCCATAAACAACATGATATTTGTGGAAATTGAAAAGGACTAAGCATCTATATTCTGCATTTCCAAACATAGATCTAATAAAAGACTAAAGCAAACAAGTAAGCCAATAACGTTTCTATTTCTACTATGCTTAAAAGTGCTACCTCGTCAACATATGGTTATATACTATCTTGCTAAAACTTAAAAGTGCTTAAAAGTTTCCACAGATTCAGATTCAAAATTCTAACATAAACAAATAAAAAAAATGTGGCACGAAAATTTTAAAAATAAAAGAATAAAAGAAAAATGACTAAAAATGAAAAAAAAAATAGAGTACCGGCGCTGCAAAAGGTAGGAGGATCCTTCTGCACATCCTTGAGCTCCTTCAAGATCCACTTGGAAGCCATGGCGAAAACCTAACCAAAAACACAGAAATAGCTCAGATCTGAACAGATCACATCAGATCGGATGAGATTGAAAGCGCAGAACGTAGAAAAAACATAAATCGATAGCAACAGATCGTAATAAACCTACTCTTACCGAAAAAGCAAGCACGGATCCTCCCTTGTGACTTGTTTTGGATTTGTGAGGAACAAACACCAACAACAACGAAATAGAGAAAAGAAAAGAGAGAGACTGAAAGAGAAAAATTTTAAAAATGAAAGGGGAGAAAGACGGCGAGGACCGACAGCGAGAAGACGGTGAGGAGCGACAGCGAGAACCACGGTGAGGAGCGACGAGAGACGACAGCAAGGAACGATAGAGATTGAAGACGGAGGATAGACTTTCGGGGGAGAAGAAGAGGATTTAGGGTTCTGCAAAAGAAATTGAGCTTTTAATTATTATTTTTTATCAAGTTTGATTTTTATTTATAAAACATCTATCGATTTAGCAATAGAAACATTGATTTTTGGTATCGATTGCTAATTATTAAAATAGCTACCCATTTAGCAACCAAATGTTTTTATAGTCAAATTTTGGGAGTTGGTTACTAAATCGGTTGCTAATATTAAATTTCTCCATTCATTAAGTTGGTTGCTAAATCGGTTGCTAATTATTAAAATAGTCACCGATTTAGTAACCAAATGTTTCTATAGTCTGATTTTGGAAGTTGGTTGCTAAATCGGTTGCTAATTTAGCAACCGATTTAGCAACCAATCAGGTCTTTTCCTGGCATATTGAAATTGGTTGCTAAATCGATCGCTAATTATCGAAATAGCGACTGATTTAGCAACCAAAAACTTTATAGTATATTTTGGGAGATGGTTGCTAGGTTAGTTGCTAATTAGCAACCGATTTAGCAACCGATCATGTTATTTTTCCAGATAAAAAAGATATCAGTTGCTAGATCGGTTGCTAAAATTTTAAAAATAGCAACCAATTTAGCGACCTATCAAGTATTCAAATGACCAAAATAAATTTGGTCGCTAAATTGGTTGCTAATTTAAATTTAGCGACTGATTTAGCAACCAACTTATATGACTTTGGTGTTGGTCGCCTAATTGGTTGCTAAATAAAACTTAGCAACCAATTTTATTTTGGTAATTTGAAAACTCAATTGGTTGCTAAATCAGTCGCTAATAGCAACCGATTTTTTTGGTTGCTATAATCGGTTGCTATTTCGAAAGTTTTTTGTAGTGAGATTTATGTGCTCAAAATATAGAGCACAGCTAAAGAAATGTCAAATGAAGATTTTTAATTAGCTTTTTGATTTCTAACAGTTGTATGCATTCATATGAGAACTAAGCTTGAATTGACAAAAATGATGTTAATGAACAAATTATACTAAGAAAAAAATTAGTATCCACATTAAAAACTTACACAAAGCTCCAAACCCTTTAATATGTCAAATTAAAAAAGAAAAATAAAATTATGGCACGCTACTTGTCAAAAAATATCCAATTGGGGTAACGAGGTAACCTTTTTACTTATAGCAACTTGAAAGAGTATAAAAAAATCTCTACTATTAATTAAAGTTGTTCATCGGGTCTATTTCATCATCAACATCACAATCATTACCATTTTCATCTTGAGCAATTATTTCATCAGCCTCGAGCTCATTATCATCACCCCGAACAAGTGAAATTCTTCAAGGTTCTCTATCTGTTGCTCACAAAATGGTACGTCTTCTACTAAAGATTCATCCAAATCTTCCTCATTCAAATCTCCCATATCATATAAATCTATTGGCTTCATGTGACAAACAAAACACCAGCCTACATCACTTGGATGATCAACATAGTAAACCATTCTCACATCTGTTGCAAGAATGAACGGTTCATCTGCTTCAAGTTCCCCTGTGTGTATCAAGTGTGAAAAATTAACACTTGTAATTCCAAATTGATCTATCTTGATTCCCTTGTTATGTTTGGTGTCAACTCATATATATTTAAAAAGGACAATTCTCAGCTTGCCAAAGTAGTCTAATTCAATTATGTCAACCACTTTACCATAGTATGTACTGTCACTTGATACTACAACATAGTTTTTGCCACTGGAAACACTATTAGTAATAGCATTCATAATCACACCACTGTTTTTGGTTTTAAGTTCTTCATCTTTCTTCATAGTGCAAAACTTGAATCCATGAATGTTATACTCTTCAAATTTCTTTATAACGTCATTAGGTCCTCCAGCCAACAACTCAATTTCAGGGGTGATACTATCTGGATCCTTCTTTTGTGCAACTAGCATGTATTAGATCTATTAGGAAAAAATCTTTGCGAAATTAAATAATTGAAGGAAGTTGTCAGGTTTAAACACTAAAATAACTCACATAAGCCCTAAACCATTCATGGAACTTGACATGCATATATTCTTCAACGCGTTTGGTTGCATTTTTTCTACCATGATATCTTCTAGCAATATCACATCTACATTTCCTGGACAAGTAGATTAACAGTTAGTAATAGATACAATAAACAATGAAAGTACAAACTAGATATCACAACATGACTTACTCGCGAAACTTGTCTACTAATGTATAATTTGTTAACACATAACTATGGGCCTGTATTTTCTCAACTGGTGTTAAAGATCCAATTTTATGTGACCCACGAGGTAGTCCCAATGCTGGAAATACTTTTGCTAAAATGTTATGGCAACTACTAGGTGTTTGGTCATTTTGATCGTCATTGTGTCTTGGTCGATAAAACCTTGTCTCTATGTCCTCATCCTCTAAATATCTAAAGCAGAAAGCTAGACATTCCTCAATTAAATGTCCTTCCGCTATGCATCCTTTGGGTGCAGCCTTGTTACGGACATAAGATTTTAAATTTCCTAAGACCCAAATAATAAGAATTATAAATGAGCCAAAGATAACATACAAAAAGAGTGATTCAAGTAAAGATAATAAGAACAAATGATCAACCAAAAATTGCAGATTTTACCTTCTTCTTTTTTTATCATTAGCAAATCACGCCAAAGTTCCAACAGATTGGAGGGTGTGAAGATTACATCAACATTCAAAAAACAACACAGCACATAGACAACAAATCACAAAATACAAAATCAATGGTCATAAAACTAAAGCCATTACATCAAACTAATCTAGCCATCATCTGCAAGATAGGATTCACCATGTAAAGCCAAAAAGGACCTCATCTCCATCTGCTGCGTACTCACTACTACTCACTTTCTCTTCTTTCTTTCCCTTAATTCATTAATCCATATATCTTTGAAGGTAATCACTTGGCTAAACATAACCTCAATGTCATCACATTTGTCGCTGAAAATCTTGTTACTTCTAGAGTTCATATACACCAAATCACAACAAATTCAGGGCAACCCATCTCTCATTCAGAACAACCCATCTCTCATTCTTGATTATCAATTCACATTCAAAAAATCATTCTTCCAATTCCCCAAATTCCCATCTGCAGCACCCTCAGACTCCATCACTTCCCAACAGAAATCAGAATGTGAACCCCAAATATTTCCCACTAACCACCTATCTACTTTGTTTCTCTTAGTTTCCATAATACTAATGAAATCCACCATATTTTCTGAAACAGACTCCTCACCATCTCCACCTTTCCCGACCCCCCAAGTCCCTTAATGTTCCAGAACACCCCTTTCATTTCAACGGGTTAACGCACCTGCTTGTAGAATACGCTTTGAAAAGGCAAGCATCACTCTCCTTCTTCCCCGACCTCTGTTGTTGTCCGTTGTTTGTCTTGGCCTTCTCAACTTCGCGTCACCTCCCTTCACCTTATCCGTAACGAGGTCCCTCAGGAGCACATCATCATCACTGCAACGCAGAAACAAACCCTCGTCTTCGCAAACCCTTCTTATTTCAGTTGCTTTTGTTCGATCGTCACTCTCAATCTCCATAATGTTCTCCGTAGCTAGTGTTACGCTCACTCTCTCTTCGAAATTAGGGTTCTCGTGTGCAGAACAATTGAGAACCAAATAGGTAACCCCAATATCCACACAACGACCCGAGTCCATCTTCGAATGAATATGGAGCCCGTCTTTACACGGCCCAAATCCTGGAGGGAACGGGCATGATTCTTCGCTGGGCTCCCTAATATCCTCTTCTAATGGCCCAAAACTCCTCCTCTAACTGGAACCATCTCCATTGAACTCATGGTTCCTTGAATTAATAGGCCCATTCTCAATGCCTTGTTCAAATAGTTCTGCTAGCCCAAACCCCCCTTCTTGACCGTTATCAATAGCTGGAGACATAGTAATTAATGCATTGTTTCCCACATTCTGCATGGTGGCGCCGTTAATATCATCATCATAGTGAAAAAGGAGCTCGTCTACATTCTGCTCCATCTCCCTCCCCCGAGGCGTCTCTAGCACTTCACGTACATGATCATCGTTACCCTGAATGGAAGCCATTGATGGACTCATGGAGTTTTACCTTTTAATAGGATACATCTATATATACTGCACAGGACCAGCAATCATTGCTTCCTTTACAAGATGAATAACCAGATGCACCATGATAGTGAAAAATGATGGAGGAAATATTGTTTTCATGTGACAAAGCGTCAAATGAATTCGCTGTCGTAGTTTATCTAAGTTATCAGCGGACAAGGATTTGCCTGAGATTTCTCTAAAGTAGTTACACAATTCAATTAGTACAGCTATAACTTCTTTAGGCAAGGATCTTCTCAGAGAAATGGACAAAATGTGTTCCATGAGAATATGTGAATCATGGCTCTTTAGGCCAAATACCTTTCTTTTCTTAATATCTAAATAAGAAGTTTATTTAATATATGGAAACCCAAACTTTGTGAAATACTGAATGCTCAACGTATAAATCTCGTACAAATTTCACATCAAGCATAGATATTAACATTTATATCGTTACTATATAATAAATTAAATAACACAGTACAAAATAATGCCAAAGACAACAAACCTTAAGGATAGAATACGTATCAGTTCTTGAAGCATTGGTGTGGGATGCATAAGTCAAAGGTAATTTTTCACAAATATTTATATTAGCATTGAGTGTTATGAGCCAAGAATGCACATTAAGCTTGTTAAACCAAACATCATTCGCAGTATCGAGTGCGCTTTGCAATGAGAAGAATGAAAATGCAGAAGCCATCTCTTTTGCAAATTTAATACTTTCACAGTATTCAAGGAAGTCCGTCTCTTCCATAGCAATCTAGTTTAAGGATTCACTACAGACCTTTGGGACTTGAGTAAAAGATGTCTCCGCATATTTAGATAAAATCGTCATCCAAGTGTGAAAAGTATAATAAAAAAAATCATTCAAATTATAAAATGAATCATTAAGCTGAAATTGATAATGTTAAATAAAATTTGTAGGGTCACATTACACTATTTTCTAATTTTTGTTTTCCTTAAGGTTTCTAATAATTTTTTTTAAAAATTAGTCCATATTAGTTGTAATCCTAAAGGATATAGACTAACTTATTTGTGGTCCTTCATAGATTGTTTGTCACACGTGTAGTGTTTACAACAAAAACTAACTTGAAGACAAATAAGGCATGTAAAATAAAGACTTCCCAAAAGTATTTGTATTTATATGTCTATATCACAACCATAGACTCATGATACAATTGTTCAAGCACCAACATAAAGAAATATAGGAATTGTTTTTGTTTTTTAATTTCTCTATATGAATGGAATTTAATATTATGACAAAGATAATGTAAAACCAACCTAGTGAAAATGAATAATAAAATAACATTAGCATGATTTAGTTTAATAGTTGGAAAGAGTCATGAAAATAGTATATATGATTAAATCATGTGCTAATAGAAGTTGGATCTTAGTCATGAATTTGCAATGTTGTTAGCATGTATTAGTTTTTAAAATATTCTTTATTATGGATTGTCATTGAAACGAAACTATATTTCATGGCAAAAATTTAAGGATGTACTACTATTATCCTATTTTGTGTCGTGATAAATAGAGTACTCAAAATTACTCCAACATCATTAGTACAACTTACTCAAACCCTCAAAATTACTCAAACATCATTAATACAACTTACTCAAATTTAAACAAAATCATGATAAATAAATAACATTCAATCTATATAAAAAACTGTATAACACATCAAAATTAAGGATCCCAACTATCATTGTGAAGACATTAAGACCTAAATAATTGTAACTAAATCTTTTTTCAATTCAATAAAAAGTAAAATCAAACAAACACACCTTTTCAGTTGAGGGGTGGTAGGTTATCAATTGAGGGTGACAATGATGGAGAAATAACCAACTGCAATAGGTTCTGCTATAACACGAATGGATAGACTAGAAGTAGTATTAGGGTAAAGAAGAAATTAAAAAAAAGGACTAAACTTTGAGGAAAAAAAAGCAGGGAAATAAAAAATTAATGGAGACAAGCGGCAATTTAGGCATGGTAAAAAAACATCCGTGGACATCTGATGCAAAGTCTCTGAATTCACCACGGCGAGCATCACCTCCGTGTTAATTGAAAAAGTCCAAGTCAATTTTGCCACAATAGTAAATAGGGAGTCGCAAACCTCCGCCCATTTTAGCCACAAATGAAAGTTGTTGCAAAGTAGCATTATGGTGAAGAAGATTACTGGCTGACTTGAATACGTGGTAAACTTCTTGTGGGTAATGAGCGTTTTTGTGAAAGTGAAACCCTAATGGATGCAGTCCAACCTGAAAATCCCTATAAATATGTTACCCAAATCTCAAGTCATGGTAGGTTTTCTCTCCTTTACTCACAAGAACTCTCTCTTGAATATTCTACTGACTTGAGCGTCGGAGTAGCCTTGCAAGTCCCACCCCCGCCGTAGTTCCTAGCTTTGATAGTCGAAGACCATCCTCTTTGAAGCCTTTGCTGAGCACTTGCAATTGAAGAAGACCTCTTACCGGCGACCAGCCCAGAACAAAAGTCAAAAGTTATAGTTACTTTGCTATCTTTGGCTCAAGTTGGCTACGTCTGGGTCTGTCCAGTTCACTAAAAACTAAATTAAAATTACCTATAATGAGATAAAATCCTTACCAATTTTACATTATATTGGTTTTTAATATCTTACTAAATGTTTAACTAGATACCCATTTTACTTTATATCGATTTTCAATATCTTACTAAATGCTTAAAAACAGTGCTACGAAATCAACATTAGGGAGCTCTTACCTCTTAGGGAGTCAATAAACTTTTATCATCCAAAATTGACCAAAATTATCATCCGAAATTAAGACAAGTTATCATCTGAAACCGACCAAACTTATCATCCGACCACATCCACCACCAACACCACCAGCACCACAACAACAACAACAACAACACCACCACCACCACAATAACAACCACTTCATCATCACCACCATCACAACCGCAACACCACAACAACAACAACACACAGAAGAGGAAGAAGAAGGATGGAGATGAAGAAGAAGAAGAAACCGGACATAGAGGCACGAAGAAGCGATAGCGGCGGTGGCTGGGATCACGCAAAGAAGAAGAAGAGGTGGACGTTAAGGCTGAAGAAGTGGCGGCGACGCGATGAGGTTGCGGTGGAGGGAGGAAGAAAGAGAGAGAGGAGATCGTGAAGGTTGTGCGGTGAGCGGCGGCAGCAGCGCAATGAAGAAAACTGCCGCCAAATAACAAAGTAGAGAGTCGACGGTACCTGATGCAGCCGGCAAAGCAGAAACTGGAGAAGTAGTGGCAGATGTGGCGTACACAGGGAAGATGAAGCAGTTGGAGAAAGATTCACTATTAACTATATTGGCTGGTTAAATCATTGTCTCTCTAGCTTTTTTCAATGTTTAATTACATACCAATACTAATAGGAATAGTATCTTAAATTACATCAATATGCTAGATGTAACACCTTAATATCGATTAACCATGTCGTGGACATAACTAACCAATATTAAGTTATTATGACCTTCTCTACATGCGTCGTACACAAATACATACCCTTTTAAAATTCATAGACAATATAATAATTTCATAATAAAGTAGAGCCATACACGTGTGTTACAAAACTTTTCTTTATATATAACATAAATACTTGCAAATGGTTCATTGGCTCTACAATTAGCCTACGAAGCTTAGGCTCTAATATATACCTTACATTTACATAATAAACAACTCTATTTACATATATTTCCTAAATCTCCATACTCTTACAAACTTGATACTACACAGCGGAGCACATCTAAGTCTCTGAATTATATTCGCTGTTTCGCCTGCCTTCTAGAATACGAACCTGCATTTGAAAAACATGTGAAAAATACGGAGTGAGAGTCCCAAACCATAGGATTCTCGGTACTGTAAAGGCACCGATATTATTGATATTATATAAGATAAGCTAGCAGGATCACACGAGGCAATCCTACTCGTTTACTCGAGTTTTCTCATAATTATCATCACGCGTTGTGTCATGCTAACTCTCAATATAATCACTCTTAATACTACGGTTGTTAACCTCTACAAGTCATTTATTCTTAACATTGCATAGTCTTAAGTTCCTAGGGATACATAACCACTAGATCTTCCTTTTTTAAGTTACATCAATTTCAACTTAACTAGGATTACTTATCTTATCTTATCGATCTTCAATCTCTTCATTAAGTGCTATCTTATGTATATCCCTTCCCTTGGGTCTAACATTATATAGGGAGAACTACCGGAACTTACAATCACAAGCAAGGCACACAAACATTCATTACAAACAATTAACAATTAACATCTAATTCTAGCAAACAATTCTAACCAAGCAATGTTAATCAAATGCGCATGATGCATGTCTGTCCCTATAGCTAATGAGCTCATTTGGTCGATTCTTTTAGCCAATCCGACTGATCCAGTATATATTCCGGATCACTCTCAGAATGTACTTCCCCGAGGACGTTCTTTTACGCCCTAGAGCCTTGTAATATAATTCATCTTGTGGGGGTTTCCGTTTGATCAACGTATGTCGCTCTTTCACAACTTCGACGCTCCCTACACGCCTTCGTTTACGTCTAAGAGTCCGTTACTGCTAGAAGCAAGGAAGCTGATCCTGAACGATCTCCTCATTCACTCTCTGACACACGTACATCACATCAATCATTCTTAAGTGGACCATATCTGGATTTTCATACAATTTCATACAAAAGGGTCCTCTCAAGGCAACACTCTATACATGAGAAGTAATTCATCATGAGAGGTGTAGAAATCTCTTCTTGTTCTTTAAATTCGTTTGAAACAAAGTATTCTGTTCAGAGAATCGACTCTGAAGTGGAAGAGTCGACTCTGTGAGGATTTAACACACAATTATTGAATTATGAACTCATGTAAATCGACTCTGGTTCACCACGCGTCGACTCACACGACTCGTTTAAACTCATTTTCAAAGGTTGAGTCGATTCGAATACGGCCAAGTCAACTCCCTGCAACGTTTACAATTTGATTTTGTTTCTGGCCATGAACAAATCGACTCTGGATCCCCTCGAGTCGACTCGAAACACTTGTAAAATATTCATAGTTGAAAAACTCCTCAAGAGAGTCAACTCCGAAGAGCTAGATTCGATTCCCTAGTACTCAATATTGTCAAATTTGGCCTCTGTTAACTTATGATCGACTCGTAAGGATTAACAGTCGACTCTCACTACTAAAAATCATTTTTGTTCAAAACAAAAGGCACAGTGAGTCGGCTCTGTGCAGGTAGAGTCGATTCACTATAGTATACTGCAACTACAGAATTTTCAAAGTTTTTCTTATAACTTTAAACACTCAAATCTCTTTGCTCCCAAGGCCAAATTTAACCGTTTCGAAAACATCATTTAGAAGGTAAATCAAACTTTTAATTCATTTATTCATCAAATCATTTTGTAAAGCAAATCAGAAGTTACAGCTCACCAAAGTTCACCTAAATACCGTTTTTGACCAAAACTTGAAAACACTTCCAAATCATTTTCAAAGCTCTCGATTGATTTCTACAACACTTCCATTATATCCTTATCTTTCAAAACTTGCATTTACAAAGCTCAATTCTTTAATTACTCATCTCATGTATAGGCATTTCAACGTATTCTTAAATCATTTTCATGCAAGCATATTCAACATTTCATAGCTATACATACAACTTATATATCCCAATTGTTTTCAACCATTCATCAACAATCAATTACAAACATTCAACATCAAGCATCGTTCATCATATATCATCCAACAGTTAACATTTATTCACTAGTTACCTAATCTCATTTCATTTTTATTCAACTTAAGGCACATCCTAGGCCAACTAGCCTAGTTTGTCATGCTAAATTACCTTTTATTTTGACGAGTCCTAAACCGTATCTGGGCTCCAAGCTCAATGCATTCCAATAGTTGTTCCACCACACCATTGAGCATCTAAGTACCTCACTCGCATACCCGTTACCTCATTGAGCATCACCAAACCCCATCTAGCTCTTCTAACCCTTGTCTTAGCTTCATGCACCACCTATAACACATAATGTTACAAAAATTACCAACTTCAATTACTAGGTTTCATCATAATTTTCATGAACATAGGGTTGGAAAGCTCTCACCGGGATTTAACATTTTGGGCTTTGGTTCATAACTCATTAAAAGCTAGAACACCATCTGTATCATGGAAATTTCGAAAATCCTCCAAGATTAATGAACCTAGTTTTCGCAAAATTGGAAAGGAGAAATGGGCAGGGATTTTCGAAACCCATACCTCAAGGATAGGATAGAAATGTAGAGGAGGTGACAAGCTTCGCATAGCCGCAAATTAGAGCTGTTAAACGGGCGAGCCAAATATGAGCCAGCCCGTCCCGAGCGACAAGCTAAAATTTAAAAAACGAGTTGGCTCGTATTTTAAACGAGCCAAAGAAGTATCAACCCGACTCGACTCGTCCGAGTTAACGAGTTAAACGAGCTGACCCGTCTAACTCGCTTTTTATTTTATTTAATAAAAAAATAAAATTATTATGTAATTTTAATCTTTTTTATACTTTATATCCATAAAAAATCCAAAATATATATCAAATATTAATATATTTTCATATTAAATTATATAAAGTTTCAAAAACTAATTTAAAAAAATAAAATTTATGTACCGGAATAAACTTTATATATTAAAAAATAGAAATAAAGGAAAAACGAGTTATACAAGCCAACCCGTGCTCGCTCAACCCGAACCCGCGAGTTATATGATCCAAGTCAAATTGACCCACTTTTAAATTAGTTGTGATTTTACTGGCTCGAGATTTACGAGTGATCCGAGTCGACTCGCGTGTCGGGACTCATTTTGACGGCACTACCGCAAATGGTGCGTCAATCCGAATTCCGGTGTAAAAGATATGGCCACCGGATGGTGGTGCTGAATAGTAACCACTACCATTTCCTCCTTCTTTCTTTCCTTCTCTTCGAGCATGAAGAAGAAGAATGAAGGGAGGTTGGAGCTTCAGCCCCCTTTTGTTTCCTTAAAGAGGGGTGTTATGATAATTTCGTATATTTGGCCACCTGGTGCCAAAATCTTTAAGATATGTGTTCGTGTTCGTATCCTAATTATTTTTATGATCATTTTCATGTTCTTATTTTTGTTTTATTTTATTCCTGACAGCGCTAAGCTGGTACCGTCAATTAAATTAATAGTTCGAGTTTCGGCGCAGCTTGAGCTGACTGTACATCCTATTTTACTTGGAAAAATCCACCAAGTTCGAATATCTCAGTAAAATTACGAAATTAATCCCGTGGCTTGGGTTAAGTAAATTGTTGGGGTTTACACTAGATGATCATATCTTAAATTTGACATTAAGATTCACTTCAATTTAACATAGGAATTCAAATCTATTTGGTATAGGAATAATTCATCAACACCACCCCACTTAGATTTGCCATAGAAATTCTTTCATACAAACTATTAATTTTGTTATAGAAATATACTTGAATTTAGCATAAGAATAAACTTGAATTTGGCATAGAATACACTTTAATTTTAATAATAACGCATTCAAATATCCTAGGTTTAAAATTATTCAAATGATTCATAGTTAAAAGACGTAAAAGAAAATGAAAAAGAATATTATAACATAGAAGAGAAAGATGTGCAAGAATCGGAAGAAAATGAAGAAAAACAAGAAAAAGTAATAACGACGATGCAAAAAAAGAAGAATATGTAAAAGGAAAAAGAAAGTACCGGAAAAAGAAACAATAAGGAACATGTATGCTAGACACTCTATTGAATTTGATTGGACAAAATAACTATATATCTAGAATTGATAAATTTTAAATTATTTTATTTTATTTAATATTTATAATTGTATATTTATGACATCTAATAGTATGTATTTATTTTATTAGTAATTAATGAAAAAATCATATAACTCTCAAATATCTTTATGAGGAAGTTAGCTTTATTAACAACTTTGCTTAATGATCATTAAAACCTTTAAGTGTGCATCAATTTGGTTCTTAAAAGATTATACATCTCAAATTAATCTCTATAAAAGTGCAATCATAACTCATGTTTTTTCATTAGTTGAAGTGTTGAACGATTACACGTAATATGAATTATCTTTTAACACACCATTATTTAATTACTAATAGAAGCACTAAATTTATGATCTTTGAGAATTAAATTAATGTAAGCGTGATATCTTATTGATTATTTTAACCATTAATCTATTGTTTCCCAGACAAGTTTATGAAATGTGATTCTCTGTACACTTTGATAGTGTTTGATAAGGGGACGGCGAGTTAGACTGAGAGACCGAGATTCAGTATTATATTTGTTGAATAGAGATTGGAATTAAAATTTCAGTCTCGGTCTACAAAATTTTAGTATTTTCAACACATCCAGTTAGTAGGACTGAAGGACTAGAGATTAAGACTAAAATTTTAATAACTTTTTTTATTTAAATACTCTTACTCAATATTAAATTTCTAATATTAATATTTTTCTTTCCTCCATTAACTTAATTTAATCTCTATCTCTCGATCTCTGTCTCCTAATAAATTTTAAACCAAACACAAAACAATATTAATTCAGTAAAATCAATAAATAAACAAAAAAAAATTGCTGCTTTCAAGGTCTAAAATTGAAAAAAAAAAAGAAATGTGTTTTGGGTGCATCGTGCATATGAAGTGATTCAACTTGTATTTCGAGGAAGCTTTTTCCATTTTGGCCCACAACATGCAATGCATTGGTCAATTCCTCGTAATTGAGTCCAAGAATCTGCAATAGGATCCTCAAACATGAAATCTGTGGTTGGTTTAACTTTTATAAATTGTTAGCTCAAAAAAAAACTTTTATAAATTGAAATTAAGCTAGAATTAATTTTAATTAAAATTGAGTTTATTTTATCATGATTTATGTTTCAATATTTGATTAAAAGTAATTATAATTGATAAAATGTTGTTTGAATAACACTTACTAAAACTACTTTTAGATGTGAAATTATTAAAAAAATAAAAATTAAATTAAACTTTTAATATTATTTTAACAAATTTTATATTACAAAATTTTAAATTATAATATATTAATATTATATAAAATATTACCTTAAATATTATATATATATACTAATACTAGTATGATTAGTTGTGCATAAGAAAAATGGCTTGGGTTAAATCAACTGAAATGCAGAATAAATTTAATTTTATAGAAGAAAAAAATTAATGAAACAAATCAATAAAATAATCCTACAGAAAAATAAGAAAAAATATTGGTGACTAATAATTATTTAATTAACAACCAATTAATAATACTGCTGTTAGATAATACATATTTTATTATTTTGGATGAGTTGTTTTCTATTATTTCAAATAATTTGTCTGATTATTAATGACAGTTATTCTAATAATTACTTAGTATTATTCATAAATAATACTAAAAAGATATCAATAATCTATTGACATAAATATATTAAAATCAATTATATAAATGATAAAAAATTCTGATCATCCTTATGAGTTTTCCATCGCTATGGTCGGAAGCGGAAATACCTTTGGAGAGTTTAGGCCTACGCCATCGGTCGCTACCGCTTCACCTCGGATGGCTCACACAGAACCTACGTTGTCGTTAGGACCATTGACAAAGACTTATCACCTTCATATTGTATAATTCGATTACGATAAATGCGTATCTCGACGATGGTAGTCTCTTGATGAGCGGCCGCCCTAGGCGTCGCAAGAAGGTTAATCAGGAGTTCCCTTTTCTTTGAAAACAAGAAGGTATCGTTGTAGGGGAATCCATATAGGTTATGTTACGAGCGAAGGACGGTTCTCGTCAAAGAAGAGTTGTCACAAGAGCTTGCAACCAAGTTTAAAAATACCGAGTACAGGACTCGGGTCATTCTCCCACGAGTTAACGCATGGGTCGACTTTGGTTGCGAGGAAATTAGGGGTTGCAATTGTTGTGTGTGTGTGTGTGAACAGAGATCAAAAGAGAGATTGAGAGAGAAACTGATTAAAAAAAGGTGCTTGGTCTTGGATCAAAGTATTGTGTGTCCCCATGAACACCACTAATCCCAAATATAGATGGTTGTCACGTAACGCGCGGAGCCACACTCTACCAAACGGTGGAGTGGATAGATTAACACCGTTCCGTAAGTCCTAGGCTTCTCATACTCTAGTGCAACGGACCTAGGTCTTTGAAACATGGATAAAACCTCCAGGTTCACCTCATTAAGGACTCACTCTCACAAGTGGCGTCTACAAAATGATCTCAACCCAAGGATTAACTCATCTTTTCTTTAGGAATTAGTGGCTAGAATCATCCACACCTCAACCCATGACCAAAGCACAAGATCACTACTCCATAATTATAGTGAACAAAACATCAAACACTTAGTAGCCAAGAAATAAATACATGATAGCAAATATGGAAAATAAACTAACAAGAGAGTCAATAGAGTAAATCAACAAGTAGATCAACAATCAAGAGTATGAGAATCATAAAAGAGCATGAACATAAACTAGAAATAACAATATGTAAAGAAGAGCAAAATAGATGAAGAACTAGAATTGCATTAAAATGAAATAACAAGTATCCACAAAATAGAATACAAAACAAGTAATTAAAGAGGAGTTTGGTTGGTAATGGATTCCTAAGGGATGATGACACTACAAGAGAATGAAACATTTGTAACAAATTTTTTGTATCAATTTTTAAATTTGTTGCAAATTGTAGTTGTTTTGTAACAAGAGTTAGTTATTGTTACAAAAGAAGCACTTTTTTTTATAACAAGAAGACCTTTCGTTACAAAAGATTTCAACTTTTTGTAACAACGTTTTTCATTTGTTTTAAATTGTGCTATTTTTCGTAACAAAAATTTATTTTGTTGCAAAATTTTATAATGTTTTGTAACAAAAGATCAATTTGTCACAAAAGTTCGAAATATTTTGTAACAAAAATTCGATTTGTTTCAAAAGTTCATGATGTTTTGTAACAAAATGTTAATTTTTCACAAAATTCAATAGTTTTTGTAATAAGTTATTTATTTGTTACAAAATTCAAGGATTGTGTGCAACCAAAAATATTTTGTTTCAAAATGTTAAAACTGTTAGTATTGTAAAAAAAATTGTTTACAAAATTTTTTGGATGGTAATTTTATTTTGTTCCAAAACTTTGCTTTTTCTAAAATATTGTTTGTGTTAATTAATTTTTAAAAAAATTAAAGATTAGATTATCAATTTTTACAAATTTTAAAATTATTTTTCGAAATATTTACTGAAAATTATCAATTTTAATAGTCATTTTTAAACTTTTATTAGAAATTATTTCATTTATGTCTTAGACAGTTATACTCTAATTGTAAGATCTTAAACTTTTGAAATTTTAATTTTTAGTAAGTTGGAATTAGTTTTATTTGTTAAGGGATTCTTAATCTCCAAAAAATTGTTTAATAAATATAATAAAATCTGATATATAAATACCTAAAGATTAATTGTTTAAGAATTTTGTACATTCTCCTGCTAATAATTGAGTACCACATGTAGTTAAAGTTTGAAAGTTAAATAATTTGGGAACAAATCAATTGGAGAAATTAATTTTTTTTTTCTTAGGTGAGACTTAAACTTGAACCTCTTAGAACAAGGGAAAAGGAATGCCATATGAGCTACTGCTCATCGGCAATTGGAGAAATTAATTTAAACATATAGGATTTAAAACTCAATTTTATTAATCAAAACAAATTAAACAGATTACTTAAAATTCTAAATTTATGTAATTAGTTGAACTCATTTACACATTAATGAGTAAAATTTTATAATTTTTATTGGATAATAATAATTATTAGTTAACTGCATCAAATCCTTATTTGTGAATGTACCCCTAATTCTCAAATTCACTTACCCTAAACCCTAATACTCACTGCTCACCAGTCACCGCCTCCCTTAGTCTCAT
>JASCZI010151526.1:20027-40131 GCA_036250425.1 Stylosanthes scabra | reverse complement strand
TGCTCATGTCCAATTGATTCATGCAAATTAATTTTCTCTTAGCCCATCAGTTCCCAGTGAATTTTGTTTGTCCATAATTGTTTAGCGAGATGTGTCTCTTTCAATCCATCAATCGCATTTGCAGTCTCATTTACATCATAAGTTCAAAAAAAAAAAGAGAAAGAGTTTTTACCGTTAATTACTTATTTTCGATGTTTCTCTAATAGTTTTTTTAAGTTGTATTATCGCAATTGTATTGTTGTTTTTTTTCTTGTACTTGTTTCTCGCGGTCAAACAAAATACTTATTCATTTTTTTTTTCTTCTTCACTCATTTCTTAATTTGATAACGCTTAAACGTTCATTTATTTTATCAAATAAGCAATAAGTGAAGAGGGGCAGCTGTGAATACCGTATTTTGTCCGACCAACAGTAATATTTTTTTTAAAAAAAATAAATATACAGTCTTTGGACCAGAAATTTTTGTATTTTTCATATGGTGTACAAAAAAAAAATATATATTCTGTTACACAGAATACAAAAATTATGTAGTTATTTTCAGCTCAGCCCACATTATTCAAAGGCTTTACTGGATATCAAAAGAAGAAGAAGAGAGTGATTGAAGTTACAATGTTCTCTGAATCATGCTCCACTCAGCAACTTACCAACCAAATCATCAAAGATCATCATGAAGATTGAGTGGGGCAACACAAAAGCAAGGACAATAACTGATGGCAAGCAAAGAAGATAAAAAAGCATGAGCATGATGAGCATCCACGAAAAATTAAAGAGAAACAAGACATCAGTGCATCCTATCTTAATCCTGTGATTAAAAAATATATAGTTAATGATAAATGAGCTAGAAGATAAGGGTGGAGGGGGCACAATAATGAAGGATATCTTTTTGGTATTCCATAAATTCAGAAGAAGACTACATTCAAAGAGGGGGGAGGGGGGAGAAAAAAATTTTTTTGAAAAAGAAATAATACATCTAGAAGAAGAAAAATTCATAGCAAAGGGCAAGATAGCAAGGGAAGAAAATCAGTTCATTGAAGAGCATAAATACAACAAGCATATTCAATATTAGGTATTTTGCTTGATGTAAAATGTGATACGTTTCTTTTTATTATGTAATATTCTGAAATTCGAATAATAAATTTTAGTTACAAAAAAAAAAGAGGACTTACCCCTGTCTTCAACGATTATACTTTCAAGTCTGACTTATATTCTTCAACCTTATTTTTGCTCATGGAATTCTTTATATCCCTTTCAAGCTCTTCTGTGTCACTTATATGCTTACCATATATACCAAAATAAAAATAAGATCTGGAGATTGATTCTAAACAAAAAAAAAATGTTTAAAAAAAAGGGGTGTGCCTTTGTAACTTGTGATGTTCGTATAGGGAATGTGTAATAGTGCTATGTGTGATGATAATTATATGTTGTGCCATTATTTTAGTTTTACTCATTTGTTTATTTATTTATTTATTTTCTTGGAAATTGTAGCATATTCATTGTTCAGTAATCTTGTTTCATGCTTGGCATTATGGTCTTTTTTTTCATTTACAAAAATAAATATATATATTTTTTTGTTGCTGCTTTATTCAATGAGGTTTTGTTTAAATTTTGTTTGAAGTAATTATTGTTCTTTTTTCTTTCTTTCTTTTATTCTGTTTACGTTTGTGCACATTCAAAAAAAAATAATAATAAATAAATGGTATTAATGATAAATAAATGTACAAAATGAAAGTGTCAAACGTATACATAAATTACTATGCACTATCTTATTTTGGTTATTTTTGGTAAAAATAATAATCATACAGAAAAGAATTTTATCTTTTAAAAAAATAAAGAAAAAAATATTTTCATTTTTTTTTACTGCTTTGTGTTCATCATTAATCTAGTGAATAATATTTGTGCATATCTTTTAGCGGATGAGATTGTCTCTTGCCTGTGTCAGTTTGTTTCTTGGTGTTACCAGAAATAATAATAATAATAAAATAATAAATATTATTTAAATTATAATAATTCGCATAAAATACCCCAAGGTAACCATTTTCGACGGATGTGTTAAGGGTGCAGTGAAATTAAGTTTTCACCCTTCCTTACGCATAATCAGACTCCCGAACTCAAAATATCTATAAAAGACCAGTTTTCACAAATCCAAGGTTTTATCCAATTTTTCCATAATAATATTGGTGGCGACTCCATCATTCAATTCATTTTCAAATCTTCCAGTCGCGTCCTCGTCGCAAGGTAGTCCGTTTTGGGCACGTAGCGACAGACATACATACATAAAGAAAATAAAGGCTTAGTTGGAATAAAATTAAAATACTTATAGATGTTGTATTGACGTGGGTTAGACGCACATATTTTTTAGTAAGTGCATTTGTCATTCAAGTAAGAAAATGATAGAGTAGATTGTCATTCTCACGAAAAATTATTAATTACTGAAATAATTAAATTAAGAACAATACTAGGGAGCCAACGTTAGAGAGCCATTAAGGAGCCAATAACTAAGTTATCATCTAAAATTTATATGAGTTATCATTCTAACTCATATATCCAAGATTAAGTTATCATCCAAAATTTATATGAATTATCATCCATAACTATGTGTTGGCTCCCTATTGATCATAACACGTTGGTTCCCTAGTTTTTTCATTAAATTAAACTTCTATTTGGATAATCAAAAGCTATTAGAATAAAAGTAAAAGATAAATTTAGATTTGAATATTAAAATGAATACTAGGACAATTAATTTCACCACATTATGGAATTAAATATTTATAATCATATCGTTCAAGTTCTTTGTTATGATATCAAATTGGTTAAGTTTCTTAATTTAGTTTCTAGCCTTTCTCAAGGTCAAGAAACTCTTTTAAACTCATATAGATGTACTAATTTCTTAGTTACAACTTATGTGAGTAAAGGATTATGATTTTGTGAAACTTGTGTAAACTACATAAATCGCGTTTGTCTATCTCTAGTTTCGCTCAATTTATGGTATTTATAATTAGAAACATCATTTACAACTTTTTTTTCAAGTGCATTGTAAATCAACAAATCATTTAAATTGTAATCAAGCATCTACAAGTATTAAGTTTGATTATAAATACATATGATTCATAAAAATAACAAATATAGTTGAATGACAATGATTACTAATTATCCAATTCATATAAGGGCTACATCATTATTCTAGATATTTAGCTCATAATAACATAAAAACAAAAAATATAATTAAAAGATAAGAGATCAGATAAGTGTATATTATTAAAGATTGATATTGAATTGTTGTTGCCAAATCCTAATATTCTCTAAATAATACTACTCTAAATGTATTTCTATTTTATGTATAAGATGATGAGAGATTAGATATGGAATATTATGAGATATATGATCTGATATAGGGGTGTTCATGGCTCGAACCAGCCCAAGTCCCGACCGGGCCCCGGGCGAAATTTGGGTCATATTTGGCTCGCTTCAATGCGACTCGAGTTAGGATTGAAGCCAATAAAATTAACTCGGTAAAAATATGAAATCGGGGCTGGGCTTAACCTCGGGTCACTTGGTTTTGGCCCGTTGGTATATGTATAATTAAAATTTTTAAACAATATAATAATGTATGCATGAAATAAATTAGTGAACAATGAAATATAATTATGTGATTATGTAATTTTTATTCATTTGACACATTTTTTGTTTGAGACTCACTCTACTCATTTTCCAAGCTCATTTAGCCTAATTATGTTATTTAAAAATTGTAGCTTTTTAAGAATTTAGACTACACTTGAGAGTTAAAATTTTTTAATATTGTGTTAAGGTTATATTATGTTTTATTTGCATGAAACTTAAATATTTATGCTATTACTATGTGATTGGTTATTATATATATATATTTTGAAATTTGATTGGAGAAGACCCAGTTTTCATTCGGGCTTCACCCGGTTTTCACCCGTCCAATAATTGAAGAGATTTCATCGAGTTTAGAACCGGGTTAAGGTTTCAAAAATAAGCTCGGGATATATTTTGAGCCGGGTCTGAGTTATGGGAGACCCGGCTTCACCCGGTTTCATGAACTCCTCTAATATGATATGTGATATGGAATATGGAATTCTTCTCGGTTTTAAATAAGTATTCCTTTTATAAAGTAAGGAATGCATTATTTTCTACATCTTACATACGTGCAATTGACAAAAATACAATTTTGACAGCTGAAAATTTTTATTTTCTGCATATTTAAGTTAAAATTTTCCTTTAGCAACTTGAATATGTGATCTTGATGACTTTAGCAGCTGTAGATGTTATAATAAAACTATGTACTTTTGTTAATTTTCTGCCTGTTCTTCACATTTTAGTCCATTAAGTTGCATGTGATTAGTTGTCATTTGAATTTCAACATGATTTTAGCTTTTTTAATTGATTTTGCCTTCAATGCAATATGAAAATTACACAAATATCATCATTTATTTATTTTACTACTTTTACCAAAAGTAATAAGTAAAATTATACATTTTTACTTATTTTTTTTTATTAATATGAAACCATTATTTAGCATAAAAGATAGATAAAATAATTCTTATTAGAGAGTTATCACAACCCCCAACTTAAACTTTTACTTGTCCCTAAACAAAACTAAATAAGAAAAACAAAGAAAATATTTTTGTGTTATCGACACTATTAACTTCCCCTTATAAAGATCACGAAACTCAAAAAGGCACTTAAGCCAATACTAACTATCAAAAGAAGATAAAAGAAAACACACATTTTTTTCTTGAATGATTCCCTTATAAAATACTTGAAAATTTTTAACCTAAAAGTTGCAAACAATAAGGATTTTATTAAGACCACTTAATTGTAAAACCAAATAATAACAAAATAGAAATATCAATATGTGTATGTCTATCACTCTATTCTCTCATGCTTATATGCTAATAGAAACAATAATCATAAAACTTAATTAAATCATTTCATGTTAATAATCATGTGAGTTCTATCTAACCAAAGATATTTTATAAGCTTATAATGTTAGACTAAGGGTCAAATGGATACGGTATTAAAAGGTTTTAGGCTCTTTTTGTTACCCTTAACTTCAAGAACCATTATTATAAAAAACGTTCTCCTTATAACTTTGATGGTTCATTACTCTTCCTGTTTGCATTTTGATTACTGGTCATTTTCATTTCTTTGAGAATTTTTGAACCATTGTTTTTTTCATTTTTGAATTTTCAAGAAAAACATGATGATATTTTTCTTAAACAAAAATATTACTCTATTCAAATGAATTTAAAAATTAAACTTAAGAGTAATTATAGGTTCAAAGTAGTCAAAAAAAAAAAAAGAGATATTGACTAATTATGTGGATTCAACAAAAAAAATTAGGTTTTTAGCTCAAAATGAATGATTAAGAATTAATACTCAATAGATAGATTTTGAAAGTTCATTTGTAATGTTCTATGAAAAATGACCTAGATTATTTTCATAAAAAATAGGTATATTCTTTATGTATTCTTGTATTTATGATGTATAAATCTTGTATTAATCTTGTATTGGTCAGAGACTATAAGTAGCTCTCTCCCTCTATAATTGTGTAATAACAATCATAATATCAAAATTCATTTCACCTTCGTAATAAGAAAATCATGAATCTGTTGGTGACAAATGAGAAACCACTCAACCCCACCCAAATACCCAACACATGTCAGTGTCACGTGTTTAATAAGAGAGGAGGAAATTTTTGTCTCTCTGTAAATCAACCTCTGTATTGAAGAATTTACCACAAACTTTAGAAAAAATAATTTATTTATTTATTTCATGTCTAATAGCATTACAATAATAATCTAAAATTCAATACCATGTTGAATCAATTTATTATCAATAATATTGTTCTACTTTTCAATCATCTCCAATGTGAGACAGTTTTTCGAATCTCCAACTTGGCCAAGACAAAAAAACAACTTGGTTTCTACTCCAAAAGACATCTTCCCATTGTTGTTAACTTCCAAATTGCTCAAATTATCAAAACTACAAAGCTTCAAGATCTCATCCACCACACCAAGATCTTCTTCTTCTCTAGAAAAAGGAAACCCTAAAAACTCAGCTAGCTCTTTCAAAACAAGAGTTGGATTCATCTTGATCTCTTCATACTTTAGAAACATTATATATCTTATTATTATTATTATTATTTGACCCTTTCATACTTTGATCCCAATACCCTAAGATCACTACAACAAAAACAACACTTAGCGGCGGTTGTTTAGCGGCAGTTTTTCTCAACCGCCACCAAGTGACATTTCCTGGCGGTTGATGCGGCGGTTCGTCATGAGACCGCCGAAACATATTGGTTTTGCGGCGGTTTTAGTAATAGTTGCCGCTAATCATGTTAATAATTGCCATTTTGCGGCGGTTTCGCTAATAACCGCCGCTTAACCAAAAAGTTTGCAATCCATTAGCGGCAGTTTAAAGACAACCGTCGCAAAATACAAATTTTACAATCGTTTTGTGGCGGTTTGAGAATAACCGCCGCCAAAAGCACATTATTAAAAAACTTGAACAACAACCCTTTATTTAGATGCCATTTGCAACATCATATATATATGAACACATTAATAATATTCTTTAAACATTTCATTACTTATTGGTTGTTAATTAAATATTAAATTTTAAAATGTATAAAATGCTTGCTAAAATAATTAAAATATCTTGAAATTTATAACATAGAACAAGACGTCAACAAAAGTTGAAAACAAATAAAAAATACATCTATAGGACATAATTCTAATCCTTATCCAACTATTCGATTCTACGAACATGAGCATGCAAATACATCTAATGAGGTAATGTATCAAAGCTAGAATAGAACAGGTCTACCATGCATCTTCTACTAGTTGTACTCAGAAGTATCATATTCACCAGGTGAAAAAAATTCCGTGATGAATATAGCATTGTCACGTTTGAGATGATTTGATATCTCATGTTCATACCATGATTTTTTTATTGAGATCAAAGTTCCTGCGTGAGACGTTTGACTCATCTGTCGCATGTCGTCTATCCACATCAGCACTTTCTTTTTCTTGAGAATGGGTGGTCTTGTTACGCCTAGCAACATCAGTTCCAAGGGAGGTATTCTCCCGCAAATTGCCACGTGTTTCAGTTATTTCCCCACTCAGATTATCTTCCGCCGACCCTAAATATTACATAATTTTCTTTGAGTTAGTAATCGTTATTATTCATATAGCATAATTTTGTGTGATAAAATGTTCTGTTCAGATTGCGAAATTTCCTTCGGTATCAAATCTAAAACAAGTGTCATACACTTGTATTATCTAGTTAAAATATAAAATCCAAAAAACACTTACCCGTATTCTGATGCCAAAGAACATAAAAACCAGCAAGTTTGGTCTCTACAATGTTTATTTCTTCTTTAGATGCAATATCAAGCTCCACAAGCTGCTTTTTTTTAAAGCGCATCTACATGTTAACCATATATCATATGGCCCATTAGTGGTAGCAAATCAATGACTAAAAGCAATTAATTGATATAAATGCGTGTATCTATACCTTTAATTAAGTAAGTATTTCTGTAGAGGTCTTTTGATACGGAAATGTAACAAATCGATACCCAAACTTCTCCTCATATTTTGATCCCCATTCAAGTAGTTCCTATGTTGTTAGTTATAAAATTAAGCAATAATCATAAACCAAGATACCTAGCTGAAAAAACTGACAATCAATCAAAGATTTATAATATGATATAGCATGGACAAAACCTGCAGGGTTGTTTCAGTTGCATCTTCCAAATATTGGTCAAAACATTCCCTAGAAGATAAAGCCTCAACCCAACACGATACATCAAGCTCGTTCAAAAAGATGAAACAAAATGCCCTAATGAAACAAAAGGAGAAGCTGAAACCATCTCCGAAGCAAATTTTTTGCTTACGCAGCATTGCAAATAATTCTCGTAATTCATTTTTCCTGTTACTAATATCAAAATGCCCTATTAAAAAATCTTAAAAAGAAAAACAACGAAAAATCGCATGGAAAATATATCATGTCAAGGGTTTATCATTACTATGTATTAGAAATAAATAACGGTAGTAACCAAATACCAACAAAATAGTCAATGCATGAATTTATATAACCAAAAAATATCATAATATTTCATTAAATCAATTGCGTATAAAGACTAAAGAGTAACATAGATAATGAATTCCTAGTTATCTTCTTCCCTTGCCAACTGTAAATTTTCAATGTCACCTCCGCACGAAACGTTCAACCCCGGCTCTGGAACGACTACACTCCACTCTTTGTTAAATAAGTCTCGTGGTTTCACGTGAACGAATACACTCCACTCTTTGTCAACCACATCCTTACATAGTAAACCAGTTGAGCTTCAGATGCTAATATGTATGGTTCATCGTCTTCCTTTTTACTAGAATGTATTAAGCGGCAGAAGTTAACACTAGTGAGCCCAAAATGATCTGTTTTAAGGCCTCGAGTGGTAGTGGTTTCTGCCCAAATGCACTTGAACAATACTACATCAAACTGACAATGGTAGTTCAGCTCAATTATGTCAATTATTTTTCCGTAATAGGGAATACTACCAACCGCCACATTCTTGTCACGCTTGCTTGCATAACTTCTGGTATTAGACGAGACGTACACTCCACTGTTCTGGGTTTTCATCTTTTCTTCCTTCGTGACGGTTCTAAACTTATATCATTGACATTGTATGCCCCAAAACGCCTTGCCTGAACCATTGGTCCACGTGCAAGACATTTCAACTCGTTTGAGTATTGTTCACTTTCTATAGGAACCTGACACAAAATCAATAGCATATCATCCTAATGATTTTAAGTGTGGATAGTTCTTATTATGTGTTAATAACAAATGGCAGAAAATTTTTTTACCTCACGCTTGAACCATTGTGCAAATTCCTTGTGCACAATACTGTCTATCTTAGTTGAACAACGTGTTTGATTCCTGAGCTTCCTCATGGTTTTCTCTCTGAAGGCCCTATATTTGTTATTAAAGATATCATATTTATTCACATTAGGTTAACGTGAAAACAAACGGTGTATTTTATGTGCATGAGTAACTGATAAGGATGTACTCACTTATAAAATGGATCTGCATCTTTGCAGTTGACTAGCACGTGACGATGTGCTTGATGCTTCTCTATTTCACTTAATTTGAAATATGTAGCAGCTCCTACAAACTTTCCAATCTTCAGGAACATGGTGTCCTTTTCTCCCGGCCCAATTTCATCAGGGCAATCATCCACACGCACTGGTCGATTAATCCTAGTCTCGACATTATCTAAATATCTCGAACAAAAAGTGAGATTTTCCTCGGATAAATAACCTTCTGCAATTGATCATTCTGCTTGCGCTCTGTTGCGCACATATTGCTTGAAGCGATATAAGTACCTTCCAAA
Organism: Stylosanthes scabra; assembly: GCA_036250425.1. Taxonomy (NCBI): domain Eukaryota; kingdom Viridiplantae; phylum Streptophyta; class Magnoliopsida; order Fabales; family Fabaceae; genus Stylosanthes; species Stylosanthes scabra. The sequence goes on along the minus strand of JASCZI010151526.1, from coordinate 30,715 downwards.
TAATGGTTGAAGGATAAACTTATTAGTATTAATTTATTTGTATTAGTTAATATTGAGAGGAGGTTTGTTAATTTTGCTCTGTTAGCATTATAAGCATTGACTTCTAAGAGAAACATATTCATCTGGTGTTTTTGTCGAAATAATTTATCATTTGAAAGCTTTTTTGTCATTCTAATAATACAAAGTTGCTGACCCCAAAAAAGCTTTTAAGGAATATAATTTATTTGTTTATAATTATAAATAGATTATAAACACAGGGAGTGAAAATTATAATTTATCTGTGTTTATAATTTATGTCATTCTAATATACTTGGATGTAAATCTGTTTATAATTTATCTGTGTTATTTATAAACAAAAATCTATTTATCTGTGTTTGTGTGTAAATCATCTCTATTTTTGAGGAGTGAAAACTTAGTGAAAAAGAAAAGTAATATATTTGGATGTTCTTCTCCATGTTTTCTCTTTGCTGGAAAAGCTTTTAAGGAATAAAAGGTTGGTGCCTCTAATCTGTTCTATGTGTTTGCTGGAAAAGCATCTAATTGCTACTGTGAGTCAATGCTTGTGCTAGAATTTTAGTTTTGTGGTTGATTCATCAATCGTGAAGGTATTGGGTTTATTGTTGAAATTGTTGGATATTATAACCTGCACTTTTTGTTTTTTATGCTTCACTCTTTTAAGGCTTGAAAATTTATCAATACTGTGAACAACATAGATGTTCTTCTCCATGTTTTTTGTTTGCTGGAAAAACATTTAAGGAATTTACTTAGGTGCATAGACTCTGTTCTATGTTTTTTATTTATGGCAGCGGCTAAGTATCTCTTTAATATGTTCTATGTAAATACAGGTTATACTTGTTGTTCTAGACAATTTGAAAAATGCCAAGGAAACCTCGTTACAGGTTACCAACTTCAACCGATGTCGTTACTGATGCCCTAAGCGGGGGAAATGCAGTATGTGTTCTACATTAGTATATCATCTTTATTTCACTATTGTTGTAGTTAAATTTTTTTATTATCTAAGAAGTTAATTTGTTGTTGAGGTTGCAACAATGGAAAAGAGGGTTGAATCGTCAAGTTTGGATCCACCGAAGATTGTTGACAAACCTGCCGTTACTAATGCCCACACCAGGGGGAAATCAGTATGTGATCCATTAGTATATCCTCTCAATCTCACTAAGTTTGCAATTATTTGTTTTTGTTTCTAATGAGAATTTAATTTGTTGTTGAGGTTGCAACAATGGAAAAGAGGACTGCATCGTCAAGTGTGCAATCACGAAATATTTCTGACAACCCTCCCTCAACCGGTGGATGTCCTCAACAAGCTACCCGTAAGGTCCAATAATTTCTTCCACCGTGCAGTGAAGCAAGGCCAGCTAAATCAACGCGCGTTGTTGTCCCGCAAGTGCCTGCAACCTGTGAATATTCTAGGTCTCGCGCTGATTTGGAGGATACAGATTCAGAGGATGAAGACTACAATCCAGATGCTGATGTGGACGAGTCATTGGAGGAACATTTGGACAACTTATCCGAAAGAGAAGATGTCAGAAGACGCGGCAAAGAAACCACCCACAAGAAAAGAGATTTATGGGAAGTCCACGTCATAGGTAACTATTATACAATCCAATTTTAAATTCTATAACTGTTTAACTGTCATTTTTTTCACCCTGCTTTTACACACTGATGATAATACTTACCTGAGTTTTTGTTATGGTGCAAAATTTTCAGAAGATGGGGTGCAAAGACCTGAGAGTATAACCTCAAATGAGGTTTTCTCACTACCTCCTGGTCGCCAAGTTGTGCTCCCCTTTGACACGCTGTTACGACCATGCGGTCAGGCGGGTGGTTTATTAAGTATGGTTCTGGGAAGTATGGCCAATGACTTTTCTCTTTTTCCCATTGGTGTGAAGAGCTGGAAGCAAATGACTGTTTACAAGGAACGCGAATTCAATCGGCAGATCAAGGTATTTCTATATATTTGTGTAAGTTTAAGTTGTTGTTACATGTTACTAATGACCTATTACCGCTTGTTGCAGCGTTTCTTTTACTTTGAGGATGACACAAAAGAATCCAAAAAGAAAGTTATCTTGTCTATGCTGGGAAAAATTTGGAGGAATACAAGGGGGAACTTATTCCATAGGTTCTACGATGATTCAAAGAGTTTAGCTGAAAATGTTCAGCATCGATGCCCAGAAGGTATTGACGAGGATGACTGGAAAGCCTTCCTCAAATATCGTTTGGAAGAAGACACACTAATAATATCTATTAAATAACCTTATGAACAATGTTATATTTGATTTGATTATTGATAATTTTCGTTTCATGAAATATCCCAAACACACCTATATCTCCAAGAATCTCAAGAGCATTGACTTCTACTAATGAAACTAACGATTTTAGGAATATATTTGTATGCATCACATATTGCTAATTTCTCAATATATTATTGTGTTTACTTTATTTTGTATTTGTTCAGTTACCACACTGAACTTTTTATTTCCTAATTGTTTAGTTCCCTTCATGTGAAAATAGATTGATTGATACCCGCGCTTCGCGCGTGATGCTTTTTTAGACTGCTATAAATTACTGGTTAATGACCCATTTTACATAACTACTTTCACTAATTGTCTTTATGGATCCATTTTAATAATCTTTTCGCATGATAAATATTTTATAATTGATAAGTATAAGATTGTATGATTAGTCCATTACAACTTCATAACTGTAGAGATTTTGAAAAATTTTGGTTTGGATATCCCTTTGTTTATGAATATAATTTATTCCTTAACAAATCTTTTGTTTTTTGGCAAACAAATATTTGAATAATGAGTAAAAGTGATTGTATTTCAAAGCAAAAATAAGTACAACATATTTTATGCTTTTTAAAAGCCTCAAATGATTTATAACATCCACTTATATAGATACAAATATACCACAAAATGTGCCAAATTACTTTTCATGAATTTCTGCATCAAAACATTACATAGATATTACATATTTGATCATGATCGGATGCAGTTACTTCCCTTAATCTCAATGGCTAAAGTAAACCTGGAAAAAAAGTATTTAGTCTTTCAAGTTATAATTTATTTTGTAAAAAAAATTATTTTCCTACAGTACTTTTTTCTTTCTTTCTCTACGACTTCATAAAGCATGAGCTAAATCATATGAAAAGAAACACACATTTTTCTAATTATCTTGGAGCATTTTCTGCCGACCACAAAAAACCTATCAAAATCCCTTGAACTTGAAGTACTTAGAAGAGAAATGATCACTAACAATAGCCCGTAAAAACATCAAATTAAACATAAATCTAAATCTTTCTAACGTGTAAATACCAACTTCATTCCGACAAAAATGTTTACTTGTTCATGTAATAATACAACTATATACACTGTTATAAGAACTGCATTTCCTGTAGTACATATAAAATATTATTTTATAGTTTATACTGGTGTCTAGTTACTACTTGCTACAATAGTATAATTCATAACTATATAGTATAGGAAAATTATCCGGTACAGTAATGCTCCTATAATCATATCATGCCAAGATTAGTTTCTAAGAAAACATAATTGAGTGTGATTTATTTAAATTATTACATGTATTTAAATAATAATTACAAATCATATACAGCATCTTTTTATTATTTTTTTATTCTTTTGAGTTTAAAGTTTAAACTACCTATAGCCTGTTATTCACAGCAAACATTGCTATGACTGAGTTGAGGATGAAATATTTTTAATTGTAGAAGTTTTTCAATAGAATTATTTGTTTTTCAAGCAAACTATTTAAATTTATTTTGTGGATTGTATACGTTTGAAAAATAGGAGAAATGCAAGAAGAATGCTGAAAACCGTGCAAAACAGACGTACACTCACGTTGGGGGTTCAAAATCACTGGCTAGGCGAACAGAAGAAGAGGTATTAAGTACTTTATCGGCCCTATGCATAAAATGTTTTTCCAAATCCTCTTAGGTATGCTTTATATCGTTATTTCATATTTCTATCTGAGATTGTTTGTGATGATTACATGGGTGATTTGTAATTGCTGTGTGACTAGTTGGGCTTTGCTTTGAGGCACATGCTATGTTTACTCACAGTTCCATTATTTTGTGAAATTAAATGTTCAAACAGGAGACAAGGCATGGTAGGCACTTCAGTAGAGGAGAGATGTGGACTATTGTACATAGGAGAAAGGATGGGTCCTACATTCATGATGATGCACGAGCCATTGGTGTAAGTATTGTATTTCGTCAATTTTACATGTATTCTTTTTTCATATTTAATTTTTTTATTTGGTATTTTCTTGATTTTGTATGACAGTAGTCTAATTTGTTATTGATGCAAAAATGATGGATGCTTGTAGGAAGCAATTGCTGATATAGAGAGTCGGGATGAATCTACAAATGAGCTTTCCCAGAATGATTCACTTGCATAGGTTTTTGGGAAGGAACATTCGGGACGAGTTCGAGGTGTAGGTCTTGGTCCGTGTCCCACCAAACTATTTGGTACTACATCACAACAATCAAGTTATTAGCGACAAATAGAAGAGTATCAGAAGGAGATCATCGAATTAAAGGCAGAGGCAGTGGAAGAGAAGAAGAAGAGCCAAAGGATTGTGAATCTTCTAAGGTTCCTTATGAAGCAGCAAGGAGATAACTTGCCACCTGAAATTGTTTCAAAGATGAATGCTTTAGGTGGTGAATCGGCTGACTCGCACACCAGACCCTCTTTTGACAATCCTAACCACTTGTCACCCAAATGAGATTGTGCATATTGAAGAAATACATATGAACATATTGGATTTCACATTCTCAAATTACTTGTTTGGTCTGTTAAATATTTTTTTGACTAAGTGTTATTTTAACTTTATTGTAGTGCATTTAAGGATAGAATGCTCTATTATTATATATTTGATGTTATTTTAATTTTAAATATATTTATTATTTTTAATGGTGTTACTTTTAAATTCACACGATATTATAGCCTATTATTATATCATTTTTAATGGTGTTACTTTTAAATTTACATGATAGTTTAAGAATAATTTTTTTTTAAAAAAAAGTAGTGGTTTAACGGCGATTATAGAACCGCCACCAATCAAATGTACAAATTTTCGACGGTACTGATATCGTGGCGGTTTCAAAACCGCCGCCAAAACAAAAAGTGTCAAATTACAATTGATCAAACAACGACGGTTTAAATACGGCCGCAAAATAAATTTCATATTCTAGTGATTGTACCGACGGTCACAAGAAACCGCCGCAAGACATTTGTCGGCGCACGTAATGGCGTCGGATGAAGAAACCGCCGGGAGACGTTTAGCGGCGGTTTTTCACCGCTGCCAAACGTAGTTCACAACCGCCGCTAAATGCAACATGTGCTGTAGTGGATGTGATCCCAAAAGGGTCCAGAAGGACTGACTCCTTTGCAAAACATCTCAAAAGCCTCTTCAAGGGAGAGGGTAGTGTCCATGATTCCTTTTCTCACTTTGTTTGCAAAATGCCAATGAGAAATCAAAGTGTCTTTAGGGTTCCTACATAAGTATAGTATCTTGCAAGTTGATTCCTTAATTGAATTTGGCAATGATACATAGGGAAAATGGGTTGATATGATCCTTGGAGAAGAGGAGAATGATGATGATGATGATGATGATGAGATTAGGAAGAAAATCATTGTTGGAATTTAGGTCAAGCTCCAAAAAGGGTACAAGAGAATGAGGGCTATTATTGACCAAAGGGTGATTTTGTAAATTTGGATACTTACTTCTATTAACCAAGGAAAATGATAATGCCTTAAGCCAAGTGGTACCTGATTTTGGAATTGAAACAAGGAAGATATCGTTGTGATTCGCATGGAAGTTCTTGGGGTAAGTCATCTCCCTCGACAATTTTTGCAAAAGGGAGGCTTTTTCTTCTGCCATGGTGCATAAAATTTGTTGTGTAAAAAAAAAAAGAAAAGAAGAAGAAGCTTAGTTTGATCACGGAGCTTGTCGTGGATTTGATGACTATTTATAGGTGTATTTATATCCTCTTTTACTCCCGCATATTTAATTCAATGTGAACTATTATTGATGATAGCTACTCATAAATTTAATTTGTGGAGGACCATATTACGTAGTCAAATGGACAGGTCTGGTTCATTAGCTTCAGTCTGTTTAAGTTCAGTTTATATACGAGTTATTATTTTTTAATATGGTCCATTTATGATCAGTCCGACAGATAAATGTGTTGGTTCGTTTTAATTAATTAATTTTTTTTAAAAAATAAACAAAAATTTAATTTTTAACTTAAATTTTATTTTTGACAAAAATACCTTTTTTTAGCCAAACATCTTAGGAAAAAACAAAGTTTTTTAGTTGGTAAATCGAATTTTCGGGTCGAATAAGAGAAGATATAAGAAAAATTAAAGTGTTATTTTTTGAAAAAATTAAATCAACGAGCCAATTCATTTAATTCGTGGGCTAGCCCGTTTAATCCGAATTTTTTCGAGTTAAACGGATTGAGCCTATTTAGATCAAATTTTAAATAATCCGGACTTAGAGACAAAAGCCTATCCATTTAAATGGATAAATAAGTTGGCCCGATAATTTGGCGATTTGGACGGTTGTATTATTATGAATAGATAAATCATATGAATTTAATTGATGGAATCTGTTAATTATTATTAAATGTCACTTACTAAGCAACAAAGCACTACATTCAATTACAGAATATTAGGAATATTTTTAAATTTTTCAAAAAAAAATTTTGGGTGACAAATTTTTCGAAAAATTTAGAAATTAAATAAAAAGCATATTTTTCCATCATTAAAAATACAAAAACACTCAATAAGATATGTATGTTGGTCCACCCCATATAAGGACATATCGCTTTGTTGCTTAGTAAATGACATTTAATAATGATATTCCACCAATTAAACTCGTGTAGATTTGAGTTATTATCATCAATGGTAGTTCACATTAAATGTGAGTAAAAACCAAATATGAAAGGATATAGATCAGATACATCTATATACATAGCCGTCAAATCCACCACAAACTCGTCCCTAATCAAATTAAATTTCATGGAGATAAAAAAATATATTTTTAAAAAAATAGTACTACGGAACTAACATTAGGGAGTCATTAGGAAGTCAATATCGATTATGGATGATAACTACTTTTAATTTTGGATAATAACTTGATTATTGACTTCCTAATAACTTCCTAATATTGGTTCTGAAGACTTTTTCTTTTAAAAATTAGACGAGAAAAATTTTTGAAAGTTAGACGAAGAAGGATTCGAATGGTTGTTTTAGTGTAGGGGATTGCGGATTGAATATTGGTGATGAGAGGTTGGGTTGGAGATGTGATAGTAGGTTAAGTTAAGAAGGTTAGTTTAGAAATTTAAAAAAATATTTTAGGATTTTCATTTTTTTAATTTAATTCTTAAAGGGTAATTTTATATTTTTAAAAGTAATGTTTAATAGGGTATACTAATCTTATAATTAATTAAAAGGTACATTAGTTAAATTTCTATTTTATAATAATATAATGAAAAAATAATTTTTTAAAAAAAAGTTAATTAAAAATGGTTTTTTGAAAATAAAAAGTATTTGTTATGTAAAATTAGTTAAAAATAATTCTATTCATTTAATAATTAATTAAAGGTCTTAGAATTGAAATTATTAGGTGGGCCTAATAACTCAACTCCAAAAGTTAGTTTCTAGGGTGAGATATGTCCAACAAGACATGATTAAATATGTTATAACACCATTTTAGAATTGAGATTAGGTGGACTTAATTTATCCTTGAAAATTAGCTCATAGAATAAGAGATATTTTGCGCTTATATACACTCAAAAGATCATATCCTTTAAAGAATTTAGACATATAATAAAAGGATTTTTTTATATTACATAATACATATTTAGGAAAGAAAAAAAAATTGTTGATGTAGCTAATATGACTCACATCACATGTATTTTTTATTTATCCATATTTTTAAAGTATTGGTATATACAATTACCTAAAATTATTTACATGGATCAACACCATCTTATTAAGGTTACTCGTGGGTAGGGATGGCAATGGGGATTCGTAGGGGCGGGTACCTCAATCCCCATCGCCGTCCCCATCTCCATTTATAATATTGCTCCGCATCTCCGCTCCATTCCCATTGCGGGTCTCCATTTAGTTTTCCCTGCGGGGAATACGGATCCCCGCGGATATCCATGGATATTAAACTTTAAAAAATTTTAAAAAAATAAATACAATTATAATATAATCAAATTCAATACAATAAAATTCAACATATTAAAATATAGAGAAAGTATAGGTAATCAATAATTTTCAAACCAACAAATCAGCTAACAAAAAATAGAATATCCATAGCCACTATTAATAGAACGTCCACAATGAAAGTCATAGAACATTCGAAACCTAAAACAACTATCAATCAACTTTAGAAACAGAACATTCGAAATTTAGAAACAGAACATCCGAAATCTAGAGAAATAGAACATCCAATTTAAGTTGTTGGCTGATGTTGACTAAATTTTTATTGGTTACCTAGAATTGCTGTAAAATATATAATTTCAATATAAACATAATCAAATTAAAGTAAAAATTATTCAAACAAATTTATTTGTTTTAATTTTTAGTATAATTTACATATTTTACATTTATATATATAGAGTGTTTATGTAATTTTCTTTTGGCGGGGATATAGCGGGTTCCCATGGGGCGGGTACCTCAATCCCCGCCCCCGTCCCCGTTTATTCGTGGGGGCGGGTCCCCGTCTCCGTGAGGAATTAGCGGGTCTCTATTAAGCCCTTTGTCGCGGATAATTTTTGTGAGTATGGGGATAATTGCCATCCCTACTCGCGGGATGGATTCAATCTTGCTATTTTAATTTTTAATTGGGGTATGATTTTTTTTTCTTTCTTGTCTTCACTCTTAAGGAGGAAATAAATTCTCAATAAAGTTATTTAACGTGGCTCTTTCATTTTAATGTTCCTTCATATTCAAATGAAGAACCAATATTATTAAACATGTAATCATTAAGAACACACTTGATATAATCTAGAATCTAAATCCATATTGCCCTAACTTCTCTTCGGTAATAGTATCAAGTTGTTCAATCATCTCAGCAGTGAGATAATTTTTTGAATCTCCAATTTCACCACACCTAAAGAAAGCCCTATTTTCCTCACCAGTTGGCAACTTCCCTTTCTTATTCACCTCTAAGTTGCTCAAGTTCTTGAAACCTAGCAAGCTCTTTCAACACAATGCTAGGGTGCTTCTTCATCTCTTCATATTCCATCTCTTCAAACAAATGTATCTTTTGAATCTCTGCACAGATACACTATCTTACAGTTTGATTCTTTTATTGATTTCAGCAATGCGACATGAGGAGCATGCATGGATAGTAGCCGTGGAGAGGGAAATTGACTAAGGTTAGGGATAATAAAATTCTCATCATAGAATAGAGCCTCTAAAAAGGGTACAAGAATATGAGGGTTGTTAACAAGCAAAGGTTGATTGTTTTGTGTAGGTGGATATTTATTCCTATTAAGCAATGCAAAAGTCAAAGCCTTAAGCCAAGTGGTGCCTGATTTGGGTTGGGTAACTAGGATGATATCTGTGTCATTTGCTTGAAAGTGCTTTTGACAAGTTAAGATTCCTTGAAGGATCTTAGGTTCAAACTAAAAGCCTTGGTATTGGTAGACTTGTATTGTAGTCCAACCCTCATCCATTGGCAACGTGGACATCAAGTTCTTAAACTCTTAAGTTTTCATCTTGTTGTAAGGATTTGGTGAGGTTACTCGGGGATTGATCACTTCTTGCTTCCATTTGTGTATGCTTCGGTATAGCTATAGTTTTCGATATATGTTTATGTTTCATGTGGTGCACATTCTTATCCATATTATCTTAAAGGGTGCGTTTGGTAGCAGGACTTAGATTGGGAGACTGAGACTGGGAGACTAAGATTGAGATATTGAGAATAAATTAGATTTGTGTATTATGTTTTGTTTAAAATGTATAAAATTAAATTGCGTGGAGACTAAAATAATGAAATGACTAAAATATCCTTATTATTTAAAAAATAAAACCAATTGTTGCTCCTGAACATTCCTATTCCTTCTTCCGCCGCTATACCACTCCATCCCTCTCAACCCCTATTTGTTGCTTCTTTTTTTCTTTTTTGAGATGGCCATTTTGTTACTTCTGAATGAACCCATCTCAATGTTATGAACCCATCTCAACATTCTTGTTCTCAAGGAAGATCTGCGCCGGGCCACACGTCAGCCAACGAAGCTTCTCGAACTGATAACCCGACAGAAGAAGATACGAAGAATCTCCAACAGCCTCGTCGTACTTGTAACCGCAAGATCAATATTGTAGATCCTAGTGTTTAAAACCGCAAACTTCTCCTCCAGGTGCCGCTTGTTGAAGTTCTTAGATTCTTCCGGTGGCGCGTGTAACGATCCAACTTTTAGCACGTCATGACCAATGCTAAGAGTTAAGTAGTTACGACTTTTGACTCTAATATTCATATTTTTTATTATTTTATACGCCTGTTGTTAGTCACCATGAACCATTAGAACACCTTTAATAATCGATATCGAAAAACGAGACATAATTTATTCACATAATATACATCATATCACATTATCACATTATATCAGAAAAGTCACACATCATCAT
>JASCZI010151526.1:5132-17407 GCA_036250425.1 Stylosanthes scabra | reverse complement strand
ATCTTTAAAGAACACAAATGAAAGATTTGAGAAGCTAAACTCAAAAGAAGAAGAAGTTGAAAAAGAAATGAGAACTTAGAAGTAAAAATCAACCTTGAACAAGCTTGAATCTTTTTGAGATTTAGCTATGGAGGCTGCGGTTTCTTGGCTGGAGTTTGAAGGTTATTAATAATAGAGTTTGTGTGTGAAACTTAGTAAAAAGTTGAAGTTAAAAACTTATTGAAACTTGGCTAAAAGCAACCGGTTCATTAAGGGCAAAATGGGCAAAATTTATAAATTTTTATCTTCAAAATTTTTTTGGATGAGATCAAATTTGTAGAACATGGTTAATAGCATTGTTTCAAGAGTGTAATGATGGTAAAAGGATCAGTTTTGTTACCGTGGTACAAGGAAAAAAAATAAAGGATAATTACCTTGATTTTTGGTTTTTTATAAAATGGTTAAATTTGGATAATTCTTACTTAAATTATCCACATGGTTAAATGAATGGGGAAAAGAGTAATGATGGCACTTAAGGGGATAAGAACCGGTCTTGGATAAGGGAGGATGAAGATGATTATCAAATTTTTATTTCAAGATAATAAAAAGGGTAATTACTAAGTAAATACGGCTAAATCGCTTCCAGTTCAATAAATAAAATAATTATTGAAACTAAATAATTTAATCAATTTCAAGACATTATATAGTTCAAATATGTACATCCAAGCTTAGGTAAAAGTTTGATGATGATCGGATGAGAATTTTATCGAAAACCGATCGTTTTCGGTTAAACCGACTTTTACCGCAATGGTAAAAACGAACCGTAAAACCGGCTAAACTAAACTAGGTAAAATTTATTCTATTGATAATAAAATATATTCTATTATCCCTATTATTAATTATGGATGAAATGTTATCCATAGAGACCAGTTTCAAGAATTTCCGAAAACCGGGCCACCAGGGGCATTTTAGTAATTTCAGCAAAAGTTCGCGAAAAACTCGCGACCGCGAAATTTTTTATTTTTTCTTTTGATTCGCCTCAGCAAATAAGAAAACTTTTCTCCTGGCAACTTTTGAAATTTTTCTCTGTAAACTCTGTAGAATTTATTTTCTGTTAACAACGAAATTTCACGCTAGGCGCCCATGACTTCTTCGTACTAAAACGGAGATAACTTAAGCTACCGAGCTCCAAATGATGTGGTTCCAGTTGCGTTAGAAAGCTAAAATGGGGATTTTACAACGCGGCGGCGGGGGATAGCCGGTGGCGAATCGGAGTTGTTGTTGGAGGTTGGAGGCATGTCTTCTTTGGTGGTATTGACAACGTTAACAACGGTGAGTGGTATTGATGTTGTTGATGTTGATGTTTTTGTTGGCGGTGGTGCCGACGGTGGTAGTGGTGGTTGATAAGATGCGGTGGTGCTGGTGTGATGATTGATACCCAGTGACACTAGAAGGGGTAGTATAGGAATAACAATTGTTGGATGAGGATATTTGAGTAAAAATGTTAATAAAGCTTCAGTCTCAGTCTCAGTCTCACAGTCCCTCCAATCTGGAGGTACTGGAAATACTAAAAATTTGAGGACTGTGACAGAAATTTTAGTTCCATTCCCTGTCCACCAAACGCAATACTAACTCCCAGTTTTCAGTTTCAGTCCCAGTCTCCAGAACCAAATGCATCCTAATTTATTTGTACTGGAAGGTTGAGCGTGTAAGAAAATTAAATTCTAATAATAAATTAAATTTGTTTAGTTTCTTTTTGTAGTGGAGTTGTGGTCCAAAGAATTGTTGACTATTATTGATAAACGTGGTGGCGAGGTGGCCATAAGGATGATGATGATGTGATAGTAGGGATAAATTGGTGAAAGAAGTATTACCTAATTTTGATTTAAAAGATCGATAATACGAGTAAAATTGAAATTTATTTTAAATATTAGAAATAAAATTAAATAAAGTTAAATATTAGAAGTATATTTAAAATTTTCAAAATTTTCAGTCACAAATAGCATACTTTACTCTTTAGTTATTGATAAAAGAAATATCCCAATGATTTTAGTAGAAGATTATTGCTAATTGGATGGTGGTTGTGCATGAAAGGTTATGTTAGAAATGGAGATGAGATATGTTATCAAGTTTAATTTAGGAATTTTTGAATGGAGTAGTTTTATTAATGGAAATAACTTATCTTTAAGCACCAAGTCAATTTCATTTTTTATATATAAATTAAATTTGTCTAACGTTTTGAGTATCTGTGAATACAAATGATATTTTATTCCTTATAATTGGAATCAATGATGAGTAAAAATACCATAATATTTAGAAGGAAAATTATTGGAAGCCAAATATTAGGCACTCAATTAGTGATGGATAATACGATTTCATTTCTTTTTTTTTTTTTTTTGGCTGAGTTTCAATTCTTATGGGTTTGTTTGCTTCCTATAGAACTATCATACACTTTGAAAGTATCATACACTTTGAAATGCTTCTAAAAATATATTCTAAAATGTAAAGTTTTTTTTTTAACTAACACTAAAATTTTAAACACGAAATTTGCCTAATTTTAACTGAAATTTTTTCAGTTTAGCTTGAATTTTAATTAAAAATATAGATTAAATATGAAAAATAACAAGTTCAGTTCAATAACTCATTATTTAAAAGTATTCTTAAAAAAATTCAATTTAGCGTGTTAAAAGTAAAAAGAAAAAAGACAGATACAAAGACAAAGTGCCAGACCCAATAAAATGCTAAATAAAACTATAATTTTATACCCAATAATATATAAGGTTAATTAGTCTGTTTAAAGAGGATATGAAGCGAAACTTAGTAGGGGCAATTTTTTATAAAAGATTTAGTAGAAGTCCTAATTCATGAAAAAAAAAATTGAAGTGTAATTTTTACTATTTTATTTTTTCTAAATCTTATTATATCTTGTTAACTATAATAGCCTAATCAACTCTTGTTATATCCTTCAAAAAAATATTTCTATATTCTAAACAAAAAATTGAATAGTTAAAAAAATTCTTCCTATTTTTATATGACTTCTGTTTTTTTTTTTTTATCACTAAACAAATCTTATGATAATACACCACTATATAATTTTTACAGTAAAATTTTTGTTGTTTTATTGAAATTTTTGTTTTAATATAATAATAATAATATATAATTTTTACATAAAACTTTTTTGGCCCCCGAAAAAATTAAATTCCTTTAAATTCCGCCTGGATACGGATATTTGGTTAAGCAAGACAAAAAAATGACAAAGGCTTAAGCCTATACCTTATATTTGTCATCTTAGTTAGATTTGAATGGATAATCGTAGTTAGATTTGAACTGAATAATTGAGAATTGAAGAAATGAGAATATTATTATCTATTGTAAATGTAAGTTTTCTTTTTCAAATAAAATTATTCCAGGTAAAAGTGTTTTAGTTAAAAATAAATTAAAGGTGCTACTATATATGAAACTTTTTTTCTAATTTAATATAAAGTTAAACTCTTCTCCGATGATTCTAATATAATCATTATTAAATTATCAAAATTGTTTACAAATTTTGACAAAGTATCCCTGAATTTTATCAATGTATCCTTAAATATAATTAAAACATGACAAAATTATTAAAATATCAAAAAACCATGAGACGTTAACTGTATAGCTTGATGTGACAAAGAAAATATCATAAGTATCAATTCATTGACCATAAAGCAAAGAACAGCCTCAACATATAGAGAACTCTAATTTGCACATTCTTTCTCTTGGTGTGAGTGTAACTAAGAGTACAGTTAATCATTAATTCTATTTGCCACTAAAATTAATTATTAATTTATAATATATATTAACATATAAAATACATACTAAAAATAAGTTAAATGATATATATATTTTATATTTTAATATATATTATATATTTTAGTAACTGATTTTGATATACACCTACTAATAATAATAATAATAAACACTAGCCAAGATAATGAGATTTTATTCAAGCAAATTAAAGCACTACAACTTAAATTAAAATGATAACATGGTAACATTCTAGAATCTTCGGCCATGTTGAGCGAGCTTCTTTTCGGTAATAGTGTTTATTTTCTCAACCATTTCTAGTGTGAGAAAATTCTTACTATCACCAATTTTGCCATGACGGAAGAAACTTTTGCTTTCTACGATGTGAGCACCAACTATTGAGATTGTTCCTGTTTTATTCACCTCCAAATTGCTCAAGTTATCAAAACTACACAACTTTAAGATATCATCAAGCATGCCATTATCTAACTCTTGTTTGAAAAATGGACACCCTATAAATTCAGCCAATTCTTTCAAAACCAAAGTAGGATGCATTTTCATTTGTTCAAACCTTACAAACATTACCTTCTCTGGCCTTCCCAAGATTTCTTTCCAATACTCCAACACATGATCCCAAAAGGGTCCATATGAATTCATTCCTCTACAAAACAACTCAAAATATTCATCAAGCGATTTCGATTCTTTCGTTTCTGGTGCGATTTTTTTCATAAATTCGAACAATGAAACAAATATATCTTTCCGATCTCTGCATAGATATACTATTTTACAATCTGATTATTTTACCGATTTCGGCAACGAGACATAAGGAACATGTGTGGATAGTAGCCTTGGAGAGGGAAATTGACTAGGGTTTGGGATAATGAATTTCTCATCACAGGATAGGTACTCTAAAAAGGGTACAAGAATATGGGGGTTGGTAACAAGCAAAGGATGATTATTTTGTGTAGGTGGATATGTATTCCTATTAAGCAATGCAAAAGTCAAAGCCTTAAGCCAAGTGGTGCCTGATTTGGGATTGGTAACTAGGATGATATCTGTATCATTTGCTTCAAAGTGCTTTTGACAAGTTAAGATACCTTGAAGGATCTTAGGTTCAAACAAAAAGCCTTGGTACTGGTAGACTTGTATTGTAGTCCAACCCTCATCCATTGGAAAGGTGGACATCAAGTTCTTAAACTCTTGGCTTAAGTGTTCACCTTGTTGTAAGGATTTGGTGAGATTAGTGGGGGGTTGATCACTTCTTGCACTACAAAAAACACGCTCGTTACCGGCGGATTTTGGGGCGGACATTATCGAGGGATTTTGGGGCAAAATTACCGGCGGATTTCGAATGAAAAAAATTTCTAAAAAACCTTACCGACGGATCTTATTTTTCCACGGTAATTCCGCCGATAACACTCGAAGTTATATAGGCAGCAACGCCTTCTTCCCCATTACCACGACAAACCCTAACTTGAACCTCTTTCTTCTCTCAACCCCAACTTGTCTCAGTTGAAACCCGTCGTCGTCCCCCTCTGTTGCTATCAGTCGTCGTCTTGCAGCGCCAGAAGAACCCCCATCACTTACATAACTAGCACACAGCTTTTTCTTTCTCATTTCTCTGCATACTCAAACCCTAACCTGACTCTACCCCCTCTCTCACCCCCAACCCCAGCACCGTAGCTATCGCTTCCATCACCCTCATGGCCGCCTGATGACGTTGCGAAGGCCAACCGGAGAGCCAGCTTCACCCACATCGCATTGACGCCAAGTTGGGAAGGTGGAAGAGGGAGTTTTGCCCGTGGCCCTTCCCACCGACCCCGCCGCCTTGCCGCCACTGTTCTGCATCGTCGAGAATTGGAGTTTCAATGCCAGGTATGTTTCTGTTGGTTTAGGGTTTACTGATTTGTGTGTTGTGTGGCTTTATTAAGTTGCAGAAGATGCGGACAAGAGACCAATGGCAGAACAAAATTAGGAAGTTCAACAAAGATTTATTGGGTTGCAAATTTCAGTAAGCCAAATTTTCTAATATCGAAGTTTACTTTCGTATTTTCCCCTAAATTTCTCTGAACCTCATAATTAGGGTTTTTTTTATAATTCGTAGTTGATTTTGGTAATTTCACTACCTTTTGGTAATTCAAGACGTTGTTTTTCCTTTTCTTGAAATTTCTCGTGCATTTGTTTCTCTTGGTATGATTTTGCTGCTGGATTGTTCATAATATTAAGACATGTTGACATTAGTCTTATTTTATTCAACTGTTTATGTTTGACTTCCATATCTTGATGTATGCTTATATGTCAAATTAGTCTTGAACATGGTATGATACAATAGATATGTGATTACGTGAATTATACTTTTCACCTTCTTTATCAAACAAGCAAATCAATTCTTTTACAAAAGATTGCAGTTTTGACCGGGCTGAATTCTATGTATCTTATGTGCTTGTTAGGATGGCTTTTCATTAGAATTAAGAAAAAACTGTTTGATATGTTGGATCATAAAATTCAGCTTCTGAACTAAATCTCTATCCAAAGGAATTTATTAAACTAACCTTTTATCTTAGCCATAGTTTTGTCTCATCAATTATGCACCGCCTGCATTTTTAATCTATTATTACCATTCCATCCATTTGCATGATTGACTTACTCCAACGTTACAATTTACAAGGGTCGGTGAAGCTAAGGAAAACCATAATGCCTTTCCACTTTACTAATTTCTCGTGCATTACACAAGTTTTAGTAATTGCCTTGCTGCATCACTATATAAACTGTTTGAATTTTCATATTATGGCAAAGTTCTCAACAAGTAAGTATACTCTTTGTTAATTTAAACTTCTCAACTCCATGATAGGACTTTACTTGGTGGAATGTTTTATTTGTTGTAGTGTGCTTTTTGCTCATTGAATTTGATACTATTAATGATATTCAAACCTTATCCCAAGCTTGGATACCTTGGTAAAGAAGCTTGTTGCTGCCACTGATGAAACGTAACTTTAAAAATGGTCAAAATCATGCAAAAATCCATCGGTAACGGGCGCATTTTTTATAGTGTTGCTTCTATTTGTGTTTGCTTCGGTATAGCTAGAGCTTTGGATAAATGTTTATGTTTCATGTGGTTCACATTATTCTTATCCATATATTTATAGGAATAATATAACTTCAGTTTAATTTCAATATACTGATAATATAAAGAGAGTAATGAAATATAACTCAAATGATATTTGTCTCACTCCCTTAATATAGGTCTTGAGTTCGAGCCTCTTTTTTAATATATATGTGATTGAAAAAAAAAAAAAAAAAACCTGATAGTACAAAGAATTTTATTCTATTTGCCATAAAATTATCTCTTTAAAAAATTTAAATTGGTAGGATAAAAGGAGATAACATGAATGATTATATCTCTATATGCTTCCTCATATAATATCTCTTTTTTTTTTCTTTTTTTATATTTATGTTGGGTTTGCATGAATGTTTGCATTATAGATTTAGCTAACTTATTATGCCTTAAAGAACGCATAATAAATTTACTATTAATAAAATATTTTATATTTTTTAAAAAAATTTAATTTATAATTTTAATGTGTGCTCTAAAAGAGATGCAAGACAAATAAACAAAATAAATGGCAAATACCAATAATTGTTGACAACTACTCACCCTTCTTTCTTTTTGCACAGCATCAATGGAATCTGTTAACGAAAGCAATACATTCAATCACGGGTGGATGGAAGACAACAAAAAAACATCACGGGTGGGTGGGAAGACTGTTCTAAAATTTCTTCCATTAATCTCTTTCTCTTCGTCTTTTATGATAAATCAACTCTAAACTGAAAAGTGAAAATTGAACGAATAATAATGAAACAAATAGATTTGTCACATTTTAATAATATTTAGGGATACATTTATCGTCTTTAAAATTCATGACATTTTTATCAATATTTTAAAAATTCGAGGACAATTTTAATGGTTAACTTTAAAAAAATTAGACCTGATTTTGATGGTAAAAAAATTGAAAGTTATTTTAATTTTTTTTAACTCACTAAAATTTTATACACTAAATTGCCTAACTTTAACTGAATTTTTTTCAGTTTAACTTGAATTTAAACTATAAACATGGATTAATAAGGTAAAAAATACGAAAAATAACAAGTTTTTTACAATATAATGTCTTACGTATTTTTATGTATTATACTAGTAACATTCATGCATGCAAAGTTCAATAATTCATAATTTAAAAAATTCTAAACATAATTCTTTAGCGTGTTATAATTAAAAAGAAAAAAAAAAGACGCCAGACGGGCACTGATGACCCAATAAAATGCTAAATAAAAGTTAAAACTATAATTATGAAAAAGGACAAAGTTAAAATGCTAAATTTTTTTTTTAAAAAGAAAACGTAATTATCATTCAAAGACAAGCCATACGACACTTACAGATACAGAAAACATCAATTTTACATTGATAAGAGGAACATAAATATCCTATATATTGAACTATAATCTGAGAGGAGGCGCAACCTTCGATTACTGAAAATCTTAATGGACAGAAACAAGGATATATCTGGATCCTTTTTATTTCTTCATGAACACATACATGCTGCAACATGGTAGGATACATCTTCTTTTTCTCTACATAAAAAAGAAAATTTTCTAAATCTAAAGCTATAAACGAAATCACGTCCCCATTGTGTCTTCCTTCTAGATCTGACCAGATCCAAGTCTCCATTATCACAATAAAAGCAGTCATCATGAGATAAAAAATACTACTAAAATGGAGAAAGTACCACCTTAAAAGGATTATTTTCAGATCCAGATCTGAATCTTAGATCTGGACTGCACCTGCAAAAAAAGAAAAAAAGAAAACAGACAGAGAAAAAACAAGAGAAGGGAAGAAAGAAAAGAGAGGAGGAGGGGGAAGATGGGCAGAGAGAAAAAAAGAAAACAAGAAAGAGGAAAGTGGGGGTGAAAAAGAGAGGGAGAAAAGGGTAGAGGAGAGGGAGGGAAGAAAACAAGGAGAGGGTGGGAAGAGGAGGGGAGGGCCACCGCGCCTGTGAGGCAGAGCGACAGCGGCGGCCCTCAGGGATGCTGCTGCAGGGATGGTGGGTTCTTGGTCGCGAGAGAGAGCACGTGAGTTGCTGTCCTTAAGAATAGCTAGTTATACAAAGCTAATTAAAATGCTAAAATTATTCCAAGTATTTTAGTTAAATATAAAGGTGCTACTATGAATCTTTCTTTCAAATTTAATATGAAGTTACACATTTTTTAATGACTCTAATATAATCATAATAGGCTTAATGGATTGGTAAAATAACTGATTCAATGGTTTAATATTAATCAACATCAAATCGATTTATATAAATATATAATAAAATTATTAAAATATAATTTAAATAAAAAAATAAATTAAAAAAACCAAATTTTCTTATAAATTGGATCAGTTTAACCGATTCACTGGTTAACTACCAATTCAACTGATTTTTTGTAACTTAGTTTTTTAATAAAAGTGAATTGATCAATAGACCAATTTTCGATTAATTCGATCAAACAAGTCAATTTAGTTGGGTTTTTAGAACATTATATTAGTTATTATTTAGGAGAACTCATTTACATATGATGAACAAAAGCAGTGCTAAATAACTAATAGAATATCATCCAATAATTAAACAATAGATAAAAATATAGTATATCAAATCAGCACTAAAACTGATTATCCAAAATAATAGGAAACAAATTATCTGAAATAATAAATAATATATCATTCAAAATCATAATACTAACTCGATGACGATGAATAAAATTATTAGTTGATTATTAGTTAAACAAGTACTAGTGACTGATACTTTCTTTTGTTATTATTTTCAAGAGGTTGTTATTAGGAATTTATAGCCCTAAACTTTTTTTTACTGATTTCTTAATGGGTTTGCTATTTTGTTTAGTTTTTTTTTTCCGCATACTATAGTAAAGAGGAAAAAATTATGAGAGAAAAATATTTTTCATGATAAGTGATCGGATAATTATCATATGAAGTATTTTATTTGTTTTTATTCATTTTTAAAATAAAATTAGTTAGCGCTCTACATTCTATGCATGTAATATAGAACTCTTTTACTTTACTGTAGAATTGTCTTTCTTTTTATATCTTAATATAAACTTATTTAAGGCTTCTTCTTTTCTTTTTTTAGTTTGTCTATCTTTCTCGTTCTTAAATAATTATATATTAAATAAAGTGATATATTAAAACATTAGTGATCTAAATATAAATCATGTTTTATGCTTAATACATTGATAAATAGCAAATACAATCCACTCTCCAAGATTGTTTTCTACTCATCTTTCATTTGCGTCGTTGCTGCAATCAGTCAAGGATTCGGATTGTATATATATCAGCTTGGTAACATGGGTAACGGAAAAATCAAATGAAGCATAAAAGAAAAATTAAAATTTTATTGCATCAACGCTTCAGAATACATGCAGTACAACAATAAAAATAAAAAATAAAAAAAAGTGAACACTTGTTCACTTGAGATAGCTAGAGATGCACACACACAATTATTACATATAATAATAATAATAACCACTAGCCAAGGTAATGAGATTTAAGTCAGAAATATAATTCATCATTACAACTTAAATTAAAATTATCAATAATTCTATATGAACAAATGATTTTAGCCAATCAAATTCAACCAAGTAATTTATTTCTATATTAAATAGAATACTATTTTAATGTCAAATAAACTTTATTTATGTATAATTTTTTATACTATTTGACACTGAAATAATATTCTATAGCATAGAAATAAATTACTTGGTTAAACTTGATTAGCCAAAACCACTTATTCAAATAACGTTACCCTAAAATTATAGCATGGTAACATTCTAAAATCTTAAGCCATGTTGAGCTAGTTTATTTTCAATAATGCTGTTTATTTTCTCAACCATTTCTGGTGTGAGAAAATTCTTGCCATCACCAATTTTGCCACTACGGAAGAAGCTTTTGTTTTCAATGTGAATACCCATTGCTGAGACTGTTCCTGTTTTATTCACCTCCAAATTGCTCAAGTTATCAAAACTACACAACTTTAAGATATCATCAAGCATGCCATTATCTAACTCTTGTTTGGAAAATGGACACCCCATAAATTCACCTAATTCTTTCAAAACCAAAGTAGGATGCAATTTCATTTGTTCATACCTTACAAACATTACCTTCTCTGGCCTTTCCAAGCTTTCCTTCCAATACTCCAACACATGATCCCAAAAGGGTCCATATGGACTTATTCCTCTACAGAACAACTCAAAATATTCATCAAGCGATCTCGATTTTTTACTTTTGGGTGTATTTTGTCTCACAAATTCAAATAATGAAACAAATATATCTTTCGGATCTCTGCACAGATATATTATCTTACAATTTGATTCTTTCACCGATTTCGGCAACGAGATATAAGGAGCATGTGTGGATAGTAGCCTTGGAGAGGGAAATCGATTAAGGATTGGGATAATGAATTTCTCATCATATAGAAGCTCTAAAAGGGGTACAAGAACATGGGGGTTGGTAACAAGCAAAGGATGATTATTTTGTGTAGGTGGATATTTATTCCTACTAAGCAATGCAAAAGTCAAAGCCTTAAGCCAAGTGGTGCCTGCTTTGGGATTGGTTTTGCGTAAATCTTTGAATATGTTTTCTTTCTCTTTTATTTGCCTTATGTTAAATTCTTTTTTTGAAATTCAACAAGTATCGAATTATAGGACCTTTCGGCCACAAGCTCCGATACTTATGAAATCATTCCTACCAAAAGCTTAAGCTAATACGACGAAGTATTACATAAATAGTTATATCTCTATACTATCATCTAATTTAATTTATATATTTAGATAACTTTTGAAGTAGTAGGTTTGAAAATTAATTATTTAGTTGATATAGCAATAGAAGATTAATAGTACATAATTGGCTCTAAGAAAATAAAGGAAATAATTAAATTGATAGAAATCGGAAAAGAAATTTTACTATTGAAAATTTAAATTACAAATATAAAATTTAAATAACTGGATTTAAATTAATAAAGATACAAATGTAGAAAGAAATTTTATCATTAACATTATTTAATTTCAAATATAAATTTTGAATAATTTGAATTACAAAAAAAAAATATTTTGGAATAAAAATAAGATTTATTAATTTCAAATTTATAATTTGAACCATTATATTTACAATAAAGAATATAAAAATTTAGAAGAGATTTTAGCATAAAAAATTTTGGATTTTAAATGTAAATTTTGAAATATTATATTTACAAAATGAAAGATAAAAATTTAGAAAAGAATTTTATCATTGAAATTGGAAGGAAATAAAAATTGGAAATAAATTATTATATAATGTTTGCAAAATGATTTAGCAACTTTAATTTTTTTTTTTTAAAAAAAAAAGAACGACATTTTTTTTTCAATTTGAATTTTATATAAAGTGCATGTAGAAAACAAAATACAATAAAATCATATCGGTAACCTTTAATATTTTA
>JASCZI010151525.1:29308-40186 GCA_036250425.1 Stylosanthes scabra | reverse complement strand
AGGATCTAAAGCTCAAGATTGTAAACGGTTTGTCAAGCACCTTCAAGCTTGGTGATAGTTGAACTTCTCAATTGTGATTGAGAAAGAGTGGACGTATGCAAGAGTTCGCCGAACCACTATAAATCTTGTGTATCAATTTCTATCCCTTATCTTTTATAAATTCCATTATTTATTTTCACAAGCATCTTTGCAAAGTAAAAGCTCCTCGTAAGTACTTAAGAAGTGGCTTAAGTCCTTGGAAAAATACTA
Organism: Stylosanthes scabra; assembly: GCA_036250425.1. NCBI lineage: Eukaryota > Viridiplantae > Streptophyta > Magnoliopsida > Fabales > Fabaceae > Stylosanthes > Stylosanthes scabra. The sequence continues at coordinate 39,937 of JASCZI010151525.1, read as the reverse complement.
AGCAAAAATACTTGAGTTATTTAATTTCAAGTCATTTAAATTTATATCAAGTGCTCTTGGAAACTACAAGCTCCTTATAAGTGGCTAGGAATTGACTTAGTCCCTTGGAAAAATACTAGTACAAGCACTTGTGTTGTTCTTTATTCTTAGATATTTACACTTCCGCGAAAAATTATCTATTGTTGTTTAAACACTCAATTCACCCCCCCTCTTGAGTGTTGTGCATTGTGACTAACAGGAATCTAACATCTTATTGGCTCTAATCTTATTGGCTCTATTTCTGTGTTAGTTTTGATTAATGATTATGAATTTAAAATATAAATCTGTCATGGAAGCATATATTTTTCTAATTGTTCATAAATCTCCTTCTTTTCTCAATTAAGGCGGCGAAACAAATTGCAGCGTTGTCTATAATTTGCTTTTGGTTATGTTTTATTATATTTAACATTTTTATTACAGTAAAGAGTTAATTGATTATAAAATCTAATATGATGTAAAGCCCTAATCAAAAGTTCAATAAAACTATAGAACCAATAAATTAATTTTTTTTTTCCTTTGGTGGCTCTCGACCACAGTAAAAAACTGCAGGAGAAAGTTCAAAACACAAGTCTTACAGTTAAATCCATTTTACAACTAAAGATACCTTCTAGCATAACACCACACAAACAAACTGGCTGACGCAATTAAGTCTGAAACAAAAATGTAAGAATATCATCCCCATTCGGCATTGCCTGCAAGGGATGATATTTTCATTAGTAGCCATACACCAATGAGTCCTTTTGCCATTTGTTTCCTCAGCCATTCGCTCCCATTTTTGAAAATGCTTGAAGTTCTTTTTTGGAGATAGATGGAACTGAAGATCACCTATATTCTGCTGCAGAAATGCAAGATAGGATGCTAGTGCTAAAACAATCCCAGATTCTTCCCCATGGGAACTAGTCTTCAGAACTTGGGAATTCACATATGGAAGCCACGATAATACCAAGCTTTTAAACTTGAGAACAACCTCTAAATTTCCAGCTCTGTATAATGTACAAATGGAAGTAGCCAAACCAAGAACCAGACCAGCAACACCCCATATATCTTCTTCAAAATCCTCACTGTTACTAAATGATTGTTCAAATACCTTAGCATTCTACTCATCTGAACCAGGAGGAAAGCATGAGCATAGACTGTCCAAAATAGCAAACGAAGATTGTGCTCCATCACGTATCACTGTAGCTAAGGCTGTAACAATTTTTCCAAGCAACTCAGATTCTGGAACCATGTTAGCTTCGTTTTCAACAGTGGAGCTATCAGCAGCTTCAACCCTGGTAAGAAGATCTTGGCATGATAAACCAAGTCCAACACCACATGCTCCTTTTACAAGGGAGCTTCTGCTAGCAAAAAGAACCTGGAATTTAAAATATCGGCAAAATAGAGCAGATATTTTTTCAGAAAATTCCTCTAGAATAGTGTAGGTATGTGTACAGCTACACTTCTAAATAGTAAATACAAACTTGTGACTCATAAGAAAGTTGACAGATCAATAACAGAAGTCAACTACCACATCAGTGACAATTCTTTTTTAAAAAAAAAACACATCATCACATCGTCTTCAATCAACACTCACAACTCATCCATGTGATTTGGACCTAACACATGAAAAATGATAGGACCCTTAGAAAAACTCCATTTTTAGCCCCTTGCTAACATACATATCCAATGGTGTTCTTCAAGTCCCTTTCTGTGTACCCTACTAACAGGAACCCAAGTATGCTACAGCATGTGTATAATGCCATACAGGTTTGAATTCAGATGAAGTTTTTATTTGAATCACAAAGCAAGGACAAGGGACAAGGTGGAGTTAAAAGATTCTTCTGTAAACATTTGCATTACATCTAAGCTATTTAGAGGAATTCTTAACCTAAAACTGGTATTCTTTTCATATTATAATATATTTTGTGTTCAAAAATATTTTCTTAAACATAACTATTTTTCAAGAAGAGAAAATAATGATACAATAGAAATTACTCAAACAAGAAGAGGAGGGGGGGATACTTCAAGAAATCTTGTAATGTTATGATATCTCTGTTTATGATCAGTTACGTGAAGGCAACTTGAGACAAATCCAATAGATATTGCAGTAGATTTAACAGTATGAACAGATGGAGGCAAAATCTGAAATTCCAAGGCCAAATCTCATAACAATCTGGTGCTTATCACTTGAGACTTACTTTTTTTTTATGGGTTGTGATCATTTTATAGGCAATAATTTTTTGTTGGGATAATTTTTGTTTAAATTTATTGTATACAAATAAGTTAATCCAGGAACACAATATTTGCCAGATTCTTATTTGAGACTCTCAATAACTTGATGATTTTTCAGTCAAGCATAACCCTAAGTGAAATCATAGATACTCTCATTAAGTGCAACAGATGCCAAATTGAGTGATAGATGACATTCCGAGACTGAATCGCTGTGAAGGATCATTCATATAGTAAAATTGAAGTCAAGTCATCGGACATAGTTAATACTCACATAATCAGAAGTTTGACAATACTACCAATGGCTTATATGTTGAGATGCCAACAGGCAGCAGTGCAGTAAAACCTGAGGGAAAAGAAAATACTATGTTAAAAACATAAATACTTGAGGGAAAAAAACATAAACCCTACCACAAAACAAAATACTATGTAAAAAAAAAAAAACAACAAAAGAACTGAAAATGAAAGTGATGAAAATATATGCACCTTCTTGTTGTGTGCTGTAATATCTAAAGATGACATTAAGGGATTTGACTAACTTAATTAAAATAAATGAAGCCCAGAAGAGAAAAGATGGGGGAGAAAGAGAGAGATATGATAAAATAAAACATAAACATGTCTTGGAAATATCATAATCAACCACAAAAAGGATACGGGCCACTTCCCTTCTCGTGCTGTCAGACGGAAAGCCTTCAACATATAAAGTACTTGGAAATATCAGAAGACCTTTAACATATAAGACCTGAAATATCAAACACCATAGCTTTGAATACTATGGTAATCATGAACAACACTAAAATACCGCATCTAACTAGCATCATAAAAAATCTAATAAGATACCCATTAATCCTCAAAATTAAATGGAATCAATACCTCCATTCCCTAATTGCAGACATGGTAATATTCACTCAACTAAACATAAAGAATGAATAATAGAAGAATACCAAATCAGTTTTATATGTATTAAGAAAATTTAACCATAGAGTACATTTGACATCTCAGCTATTTGCTATACTAGAATAACTAACCAAACATTGATTCTAAATAAGAAAAAACAACTTAAAAAAACAATCAAGTTGTCACAGCGTATAGTCTATGACTTCGCATTCTTGGAAATCTCATCTAGAAGCCCAACCCAAGTATTATCATCACACGAAGCACTGGAATTCGGCGAGACATGAGAGAATTGAGGGTATGGTGGGGTTCCTATATTATGAGAATGATGGGGAAAAGGCAAGCCACTATAGAATGGATAGATGGGAGTGGGCATGGCTCCACTATTAGGCTGATAAGGATAGATCCAAGGAATATGATGTAGATGATATTTTGGCAACTCTAGGTTACTAGTTGTTGTTTCAACTTTTTCAACTTCTATCCCTTGTGTGTCAGTCTTCTCTTCTAATGTTGCTTCACTTGAACTGATCACTTTAGTCTGAAATATATGCAAATTTCCATGTAACTACAATGTAAAATTATAAACAAAATTGACAATTACTTTTAATGATCTTCTAACATTGCACTCAAGCATTAAATTATGCTATTCTATCATTTCTAAACTAAATATACTTTTAATTGAGAATGGATGATAAAGAGAGAGGATATCTTACCTTATGCCGCGTACTTTTCTTGCCAATTGATCCAATCTTTGGTGTAGCTTTCAGTTTTGACAAAAACTCTATAGGTGTCCTACCTTTGGTTTCTACCGAAAAAGAAAGGAAAAATTATTAATTTGTTCTTATTGCAAGAAAGAGTATTATAAACACCTTAAATTAAAATATGCATCAATTTAAAATGGCATCCTCATCAGTTATTGCTTACCTTATCATTAATACTAGATTGCATGGGTGTAGCTTTTGCTGGTGTAGACTCCTGAGTGTCAACTAAGTCATTAGTCTCACTTTCCTCAACCTGCTAAAACAAATTACATAAGAAAAACTCAGATAATTATAGTTAGTTAGCAAGTATTTCTGTAAAAAAAGGACTAAATGAAAATTTAACCATAGTGTAATTTAAAGAGGTGAACACCGTTAAATCATCTTCAAACTCTGGGTGGAAACTCTCTTCCTCTCTATCAACGGAGTCCTTCTTGTTTGAGAGATTTGGGCAAGTTCGAATGTTGTGCTTTGTTGACCTACAATGTAAACATCTACGTCTCTTTTGTCCATTAGGGAACTTTCTTGGAGCCCCCTTCGTCTTCACCACAGCTGGGTCACCTACTATTTTTGACGTTGGGGGAAGCTTAGATTGCACATCCCTTCTTTTTTGCACCTTTGAAATCAGTTTCAGCAAATCACTCGAGATTTCTCTATAATCAGCTGTATTTTTTGAGGAAATATTACAGAGCTTCCAACAAATTGATGCCATTGCTCCACACCGAAGAGTATGTACTGCATCACTACTCGAATCCTCAACTCTACCTGAGGATATAAAGTCTCTCTTCACGTCTTTTGTCCATCTCTTCAAAATAAGAGACCTAGGGATGCATTTTGCATTGCGAAATCTCAACGCTCCAAAGATATGGGAACACGGTATTCCACGAGTCTCAAATAAATGACAGTCGCAGGCAAAATGGTCCTTGTCTTTGTCAAACCACACTTTGAATACTCAATGCGGACTGCTATACTCGCTTGTAATGTACTCTTCTATGTCTCCGCTACTTGAGCCTTCCAATACATTCAAAGCTCCTGTACCTTCTATCTGATCTTTGACGAGTTTGAAGACATTCTGAGTATATACTTCGGCAGCTTGTTTCTCAAAGCTTTCTAAACATGTGGTCAATATAGGGGACTGATAAAAGCTCTGGAAGTCAGCATTAAGTTCATTGTTCCGGTAATGACTTAATACTTCACTAAATTTTTTCATGAACTGGAGGAGGCCGGTTTTCATGTCGACATAACTTTTCAGCAATGAGTGAATCCCCTCGCACTGTGATGTAGTTCTTATGCTGCCGAAAAAGTGTTCCCTTAGATACGCAGTAGCCCACTTCGTTTTATCATTGTAAATGCCCTGGACCCATTCATTGCCATCAAGTCCATGCTTTGATATAACCTCAGTCCATTTCTCCTCAAAGACTTCTGGTGTAAATTGTCCATATAGCAGTAAATTGAAGTCACCCCAAAACTGCATGTTTTTTATATTTTGAACGGCATTACGATGTAGGTGCCAAGCACAGAGACGGTGCGGAATATTTGGAAATTTTTTCGATATAGCCTCCTTCATGGCACGATCCCCGTTTGTCACGATTGCTCCAGGTGGTTTGTTCGACATCATTTCCATGAATGGGTCCAATGCCCAATCGAATGACTCAGTTTTCTTATCTGAAAGCAAGGCACATGCAAAGATAACTATTTGCTCGTGATGGTTGGTTCCCGAAAATATCACTAAAGGCTTATTGTACACATTTTTCTTGTAAGTGGTGTCGAAAGCCAGCACATCACCAAAACATTCGTAAATCCACAATACTTGCTCCGTCAACCCACGCCAGCTTATCCAAGTTGCCATCATCCAACGTGAGCTTCCCAAAAAGTAATGGATCACTGTCAGACCTAGATAATAGATATCCCAGTGCAGCATATGCATCACCATCTTTAATCTTGCCGCGTTTGGTCCTAGCAATGTGGTTGTGTAGGTCCTTGTGTGTAAAACCAACTTTATCAAATCCACCTTTTTGGGCCACAATGTAACCCATTATGTGGCATGTTCTAACACCGAATGCTCGCATGCTATCTGCTTGTGCTGTGTCAGCATCGTCAAGCCCGCGATTAGCGGGAATAAGATGCCTAAACTTGAGTGGACACAAAGAATGGTTGTGTTTGCCCTCAAAAGCGATAACTTTCCACTTGCCCAACCTAAGGTGACGAGTAAACCGAATCTTAACCTTCCAATTGACTCGAGTAATCGCCTTATGCTCCCTTTAGCGATTTTCCCTCTTAAAGTGCTTCCAGTGTCTTACTTCGGATCTATTATATACCAGTTGTCTAGTATTTATGTTGCCATTAGCATCTACGTACTTGACATCTTTTCGAGAAACAAACCCATGGCACTTTGCATATCTGGCATAAAAGTCACAAACTTCAGATTCGCTATCGAACGTCAGCCCCCATACATCTTCAAAGGTCAGGTCAGTTATCAACTTTTCTGTTCCATCAACGTTGATTGCATTTGCTTCGGCCGTATCGGTATTCACCCCCGCCATGTCATCGCTTTCATCGAAACTACTCTCAAAGTCAGAGCTTGAATCTTGAGAATTATCAACTTCCTCGTTCGATGGTGTGTCGTCATTGTCCATGACGACCAAGCTTATCTACATAATCAAATAAGATGATGCAATAAGCAACTAAATAAAGCAATAGAAGGGGAAAAAGCAGTTTCCTACATAACAAGGGGGAAAATGATTTATTTTGTGTACTTGAAAATACTATTACCCTTCTAGCATCCGAAAATTAATAGTAGACGTTTAAAAAAAAATAGAAGTAAACAGAGGATAAATATAACAAGTAATTGAATTGTCACTAACCTTGACCTCCAAAGTCAGAGCTAAATCTTTGACACCACTGTAAAAAGCCCACAATATAGATGGATGTAATTATGTACTTTGATAAATCACAAAGCTTCAAGAATCTATCACCAAAGAGTCACAAAGTTGTATAACGTTAAACATAGTCTGTCATGTAGATAAGGCAATTTTAAATACATATAACTAATTAAGAAACCTACTAGAATCAAATGAAATCAGGAGAACAAAAAACAAAGATTGGTTTTATATACAATATTAGCAAAGTGTATGAATTTTAAGTTTAAAGTCATGAAACAAAGTAAATGCAATATATACTAGTAATAAGCCTATCGAAAGATATTTTACATTAGCATAGACCAGTGCAGACCCATCTTTAAGACACTAGCAACAAGTGAATAATTACACTAGATGACTAAAACAATAGCTAAATGATTCCAGTTCAATGCTAACCAATATATAACAAAGAATCAAATGATTTACCACTTTCTTCACTCAAGATTCCATGTATTGTAAAGGTGGAGGGATTGTTTTGATCTTCTCAGAACCTGCAAAACAGTTTTGGATGTCACATGCATTTTGAGCACACAGCAATCACCATACTATTAGTTAGATTATCAAAATGAAGATACAAGTTCTAAGCAAGACAAACTGGAAAAAAGATGCAATTTTAATATATGTGGAGGTAGGCCATGTATGTAAGGAATGAAATACAGAAATTTACCAAAATTTCACTTTCTTATTAGCAACAATAATTTAGTTAAAATTACTTAGTTCATGAGGATGAATTATTTGCACCTCAGAGCAACATGTCTAATTGTATTAGTCATAAGAATTTTATTTTCCTCAACCCCCAACAAATATAAAAGGTTCTAACAAGTTCCAAGTCCATTCCAACTATCTTAATTTTTATTCCAGAATCATTCAGCACAACTCAGAATTCTCTAGCTAGAGAAAATTGACTTCACAAAGTTCATTAGACAATTTCAAGACTTTGTGAGAGAGATGGTATGAACCTGAAAAACCTCGTTCATTAGTTATGATTTAAGGAAAAAAAAGACAATAAAAGGGCAATCTTATATATATGTGAGGAAACTAATTAGCCAATAATGAAAGACATTCAAAATAAAAAATAAACAGAAAGTATAAACCCAAACTCTTTTATTTTTTCATAAAATAAGCCATCCTTGCCCAAGCCTCTCCGGTATAACCATCAAGTCCTATGACAAGGACCAGCTCCCGCACCCCTTCAACATTGCCATCAGGGCAGGGGAACTGGGGAGCTCATATGCATTTGTCAGAACCAAGTCTAATACAATCAATGTGAGGAACATCATTAGTCTGGGATTTGTCCCAAACTCCTACCTCGTTGATTTTAATAGACCTAGCTATAGTTTCAAACTACTACTACACAAAACTTCAAAAGCACTAAATGATGAAGCAAGTTTAAAGATGCTCAAAATTTGGAATGAGGCATAACTCATGAGACTGCACAGAAAATACTATGCAAACTAAAATATAATCTCCCCCTCCCAAAACTAAAAAAAGCAGCAGTTGCTACTGCTAATAACCACAGACCAACAACTTCATATTATTTCCTCCTGGAGTCCTCAATTTTGCAGCAAACACTACTACCATCCACAGTGTCACAATTGATGATCCTTCATCCTTTTTCCCTCCATTTGGATTCCTTAATCTAAATCATTAAACCAACTCATCTAGTTTAGTTTCTAACAATATTCCTCTCAAAAGTCAAATCTCAGCTCCCTTTCCACTTTGTCATCGGTTTGCATAATCTTTTCCAATTCATGATCTTCATATCCTAAGGATGTAAGGAGTCCTATTCCTCCTCTCCATCAAAGTGCTTCCAGCATAGCTAAGTCACTCACACAGTAGTTTTTTGTTCATAATTCTCATATTGATCATTGAATCAATCATACATTTCAAATTCTGAAACATAATTTCTAGAATCCACACACAACACAAGCATGCACTATACTCAAATTACATTTCAACAATCATCATCACTAATGGTGATGGAAAACTAACATAAACATCAGTAAAAGAATAATGCTAAAGAAAGAAGAAGAAGAAGAAAAAATCAGCAACATATATCGCACAGAAAAGAAGAAAAAGACGTACCAGCAAAATAGACAACAGATTCTGGGGGATTCACATCCTTTTTAAGTGGTGGCGGCGGGGAAGAATGAAGTGCTGCTCCACCGGAGAAGAAGAAGTCGCGAGGGCTGCCGGAGAAGAAGGAAGTTCGGCGGTGGTTCTTCAAGAAGGGGCACTAGGTTCTTCAATTCTGATAATTGGGGGGTGATTGAGGTTTAGGGTTTTTATTTTTATTATTTTAATTATGTTTATTGATTTAATGTGTGATTTTAATTATATGACTATGTTATAAAAGGGTATTTTTGTCAATAAAATTATTGAGGATTATATGGTCTTTCAACAAATAGGATTAAGGGGGTACATTTGACTTTTAACTAGAGTACATAAGGGTATTTTAGACTACGCAATGATATAAATATTCAATAAAAAAATTGAAAAACAAAATGCTGACAGTGAAAATGCAATCCTACGTGTTGTCACATTACTGACTCATTTAAATCCACATATCGGTATGCCTTAATTAACAAGCGTACCAGAGCAAGCACCAAGGTAATTAGATAAACTCCTTGGTGACTTAGTTTTAAGAATTAATTAGGCTTGTTATTTTATTTTGTATATGTTTTATTGAGCAACTTGTATGTTTAAAGTAAAATCTTTAGTAATTGAAAAATAATAAAGATATACTAATTTAATTTAAAAAAGTTGAATATTTGAGTTTTTATTTTAGTAGCCAAAATGGGAAGGTTTACTTAGATTATTTAATTTATATATTTTAGTATTTAAAAGTAGAAAAAAACTACGGAACCAACACATTAGGACTAATTGGGAGCCAACATATATTACGGATGATAAGTTATATAAATTTTGGATGATAACTTATTGTTGGATATATGAGTTATGGATGATAACTCATATAAACTTTGGATGATAACTTAATTATTGGCTCCCTATTGTTGGTTCCGTAGCATTGTTCTTAAAAGTAATGATAATCTAATAACAGTTGTCTATGTGCACACCAATTTCAGCCACCAAATTCAGCTACCGTATTTTATACGGTATGAAAATACAAAAAATACAAAATACAAATAACACATTTCTAACTATCCCACGCGCATACACACAATCACACACAACCCTAATTTTTCACGCGCTACACACGCACTCAGAACATTCTTATCAGGCTCCTCTTTTGCACTTCACTCAATTGCTTCTTCTACTCTCGATCTGGATTTGCAGACACTCACCTCGCCTCCTCTACAATTTCGTTGCACCGCCGGCGCCGCCAGACTTGCCTCCTCTTCAACTTCGTCACACCGCCGCCGGACTCGCCTCCTCTCTGTTTTGTCGCGCCGTCGTGACTCGTATCCTTTGTGTTTCGTCGCGCCGGGGTGCCTCTCGTCCCCTCCGGTTCGTCGCGCTGCCGTGACTCGCCTCCTCTCTGTTTCGTCGCGCCGCGGTGCCTCTCGTCCTCTCTGGTTCGTCGCACAGCCGTGACTCCCCTCCTCTCTAGTTCGCCGGTCGCTGTGTCTCACCTCTTCTCCTCTCCGATTTACAGTAAGATTTTTCGACTTTTGTTTACTTTGATTTCAATTTCTATAGTGTTTTGCACGTTTGGTTAGTTGATTTAGTATTTATACTGAGAATTTCCTTTTTTATTTTAGGTCTCTGTTTGATTTTTGACGTTTTCTGGCTAATTTTTAACGTTTCTCCATTTTCAGCTAAAATCTTACTAATCTGTCTACTTTCATTTC